>JAQHUG010000087.1:5568589-5593201 GCA_028555095.1 Dicrostonyx torquatus | reverse complement strand
CCTATGGGAAGCCCAAGGCCCTCCCCCCTCCATCTCGGTCTAGGAAGATGTGCATCCATATAGAATAAGTTCCCAAAAAGCCAATACATGCAGAAGAGCTAGGTCCCGGTGCCAGAGATGGGAAATTCTTGTGCCCAGTGTCTTAAAGGCATTTTAGGCAGGGGGTTTGATAGGCATTACCAGCAGGCCCCTGGAGTCTGGGAGGAAGTCCCTGTTCTTAACCCAAGTCTCAGAGTCCAAATTCGGAATTCTAGTATCAGTGCAGTTAGACATCTGCCTGTTGACAGATCCTGATGGCTCACACACCTTTAGTCCCAGCCCTCTGAGGATGCAGAGGAAGGTACATCTCTGTGAGTTCCAGGACAGCCAGGGCTACATAGAGAGACCCTGTCTCAACAAACAAACAGTGTCTCGCTGCTTCAGAGTAGGCAAGTGCTAAGGTGGGGACTGGGGACACTGGTGGGAAGATGATCTGCAGTAAACTGAGTTTAAATCCAAATCTGGGCTCCTTCCTGGGGATCAAGTGCTTGGTCTTGTGGAAATCTGAGTGTCCTGAAGGCCTTGGCTCTGCGTGTTTTCTGTCTTTCCTAGTAGTGCTCACTGACAGGCTGAAGATCATGACTGAAGCCGATTCAGTGCTCTGGGGTGTTGCTGTGTGCACACACATCACTCACAGACACTTGTGTTCAGTTCCCGTAGCTGAAAGCATGTGGTGAAAACCTGTGGATTTTGTAAGCTGTCCCGTTTGTGCCTTCTGGTGCTCAGGGACTCGGGACACGTATGTGCTGACATGTAAAACAAAGAAGTTCTGTTTTGAGTTGTGTGGAGTTGATGTGGCTTGCTCATTCCCTCATGCCTGGGCTGGTTACAGAGTCTCATGACTAAAGCATTTCCTTGGGTGAAAACACCGACTGCAGAGAAGCAGGCCTCTGATGCTTCCCCAGAGCCCTGCACTATCTTTGCACAGAAGTGCTGAAGTTCTTCTCCCTTAGCTTGGCCTGTCCTTCCCTACAGAGAGTTGTGGGGAGAGAGATTAGGGCAGAAAATAACTTCTTAAGTTTATTGTGGAAGTCTCCAAGTAAAATCCTTTCCAAACTTTAAATATGAAGGAAGGACTTGTAAACATATTGTTACATTCTAGTCACTAAATAATCAGACACAGAGACACTGAGATGCTTGAACTGCCTGGCCATTGTGTGCTGGTTGGTGACTTCAGAATATGTTAGTCCTGTGACTTGGTGAACTTCACTCAGAACCCCATTTGTAGACTGGCACTGAAAACTACCAGCTGCAAAAGGTGTTGTTTAGCTAGGCTCAGTGTCCCATTGGTTTTGTCTGTTTGCTTGTTTGTTTTTCTTTCTCTCGCACTTTCTTTTCTATTGTTGTTGTTATTATTTTAGTTTTTTTCTTTCTCTCCAGCCTTTGCTGTACTCCTTAGGCAGTGGAATATAGTGCCTTGTGACCCTCTGTCCAGAAGGGAGTACAGACCAGTATTAGATCATTTCTACATTGTAACAAAGGCTTGCATGCTATGGGAATGTAGTGGGTTATGACTGCAGCCACAGGGTTCTGGTGGGTGGAACGACAGTGGGAGCAGGAGCGATGGGAGTGGGGTTCTACTGGTGTCTCTAGGAGTTCTGACAGATCATGTGGTTGATGTTCTTTTTAGCTTCATCTTGGGAGAGAATAAGTATTGGCAAACTAGTGAGGCTGCCCAGGTACCCAGGTGCCCAAGTGTCATATCTGAAGGATCCTATGTCATGTCAGGGAGCATGTATTTTATGTGAGGGTGCCAAGAAGCCACCAAAGAGCATCTTGGAAAACTGTTAGGGGCAAGGTAAAAGGTGGTGTGTGCTAGAAACCTCATTTTGAGGAGAGTGGTGGGATCACAGGGTCTGTTGGACACTGATCGGGAGGTGATTCCAGATCCAGAAAGATAGCCTGTGGGGACACTGACCAGAAAGACATGGAAGGGTGGGGACATTGACCAGGAAGGGGAGGTGTGGGGAGGGTGGGGACACTGGTCAGGAAGGGAGGGGAGGATGGGAACACTGGCCAAAAGGGGAGGGGAGGGTGGAGGGTGGAAGGCAAGGGAAGCCCAGGTATTGACTACATAAAGGAATGAAATGTTTGATGTAATAATTGAACAGGATTTCTTTTAGCTATCAATCTTGGTTGGACTGATATCCATTCCCATAGCTCAGGGATCACGAGTTATCACTATGGTTCTTCAGACTCCTTAGTGTTCGGATTAGGTCGACTTTACAGACCCATATGTGTGCATGTGTACATGAATGATGTGTAACTATAGTGGTATCTGCTGTCAGGCTGTATAGCCCAGACACACATATGCACACACATACACACAGTGTGTGGCAGAGAGGGGCAGCTGTCCGTGCTCTTGTTCTTTATTTTGCATTAGATAGCCAAAGGAATACATTTTCTCTGTAATGCCCCTGTGCTAGTCTGGGGATCAGGAGATGAAGGGGGCTCATGGACAGGCAGTTCCTTTTTAGTTTATGAAACTGGAAGAGGTTAGAACCCCTTTTTATAAAGTCTTTTGGACTACTGGCCTATTACATATTTATAAATTAACTTCCAGCGCACCATTAACACATGGTTAAGGCATCAACAAAGTCTCCAGATTGCTTCTTTTATTTTAGGGCAATATCCTTATTAGGGTAATACCCTAATAAGCCCTTGGTCTTTTTGTAGTTCAGCTTGGCCTCTATATTTTGTGGGTAAGAATTAAAAGCCAGAGAGAGCTATTATAAGTTGACATTTCCTTGAACCAGTAAAGCGTACATTTTTCTTTAGCTCTTAACTGTGTGATCTTGCAGGCTGTCTCTTTTAAGAAAGGGTGAATTAGCCAATCAGGTAGTTAGTAAAGCAGTATTAGTTGTTACTAAAATTTGGACTCCATATTGCCATGTGACTTTAGTGTGGTAGAATGTGAACACGCCGGCATTCCTGATGTGTGTACTTCATTTTTATATGCAATTTGTAAGTGTGGGCTGTGGTCATGTATTTTTGTAAAAATGACACAGGCGTCAATTGATTGCATTTGGATTTTTTATGTTAGTAAGAGTGAAAGTTTAACCTTTGGTTCCTAACTTTGTTTCATAATTAAATATGTTCGCAAAAGATTCAGGCTGGCTGAAATGTTTCCTTCCTGCAAGGCACTGATCTAGAGGTTTGCACAGTTAAACCCCCCACAGTGCTAACACTGCCTCCCTGCATTAGAGCCGATTCTGCAGGCACTGCAGTGAAGTGGCTTGCTCAGAGAGGGTGATGTCACCCTTTCTGCAAGTGGAACGAGGGCGGGGTCACCCCACAGATGTGGAGATGTATCACCCTGCCTTTTGTGTTCAGGAGCTCTGTACACTAGCAGAGTGTCTGCCAATTACCTAATGAGTAAAATTCGCTAATTACCACTGAGGCTCATCAGTAAGCGAGAAGCTACCAGCTTACCATTTAACATTTTTGCTGTGGTTGCTTTAGAGTACTGCCTTGTTTGTTAGTCTTATTTGTGGAACAACCTGTGTTTCCCTAAGATTTGCTTTTCAGTTTGATGTATGTGACATGGGGCAGCTGACAGGCCAGTGGGACCTGCGAGGTGGCTGGGAAGCAGTCTGTGGACGCCGTGGCAGACAATTCAGAACGAGACACAGATGCAGCTCCATGAGAAGCTCTGTCTGTGGAGGAGCACTTAAGGTTTTAAATACCATGTTTTTTTAAAAGAAACAAAATCATTTATGTAGGTGAATGATTATGTAAAATTTAAAAATGACTAAAATCTGCTAGAGGTCCCGAACAGATTACTAAGAGACCCTGTTCTAGTTTAAAAGCTGACTTTAACTCACTGGCTTAGCTTTAGCTTAGATCTGTGTCCAGACCTACACGGAAAGTGCTACTGGGATACTGAGAGGCACAAGCTCTCATGCATTCCGGAGATACAGCCCTGGTGCTCGCGCTCCTGGGGGTGAACAAGATGGAGGACTCTTGTTCCTTTCTTGTTGGTTGATGTTGAAAACCGAAGGCCACAATGGTGACCAAGCAAGCAGGCGCTCTCAGTGACTAGCTAAGGTTCCATCTGAGTGCCACACTCACCACAGGGTCTGAGGACCTGCAGTGGGCAGCTGATCTGACCACAGGGCTGTGAGGTTTTTGATGTTCCAGTCCACCACTTCATCTCGAAGATTTCCCATTGCTAGGTGATAACTGTGGAATATTCCCTCCCAGGGTGAAGAGGGTAATTTTCCCTCTTACAGTTGCAATCATGGTATGATTGAAGGCTAAATACACAGAGCTGATCTCTTACGAACTGAAAATAGAAAGTCGTGTGGGCCATTAGGAGAGAGCCAGGAGAGAGACAATCTGTCTGTTCACTAGTTTGTTCCTTTCCGTCCAGCACCCAGAGGTTTTGAACACTTCGTGCCTCATTCTGTCCAAAGCAAGTCGACTGAATGAGAAAGACAGAGAACACCCAGATGGTATAATATTTGTCACTTGAAGAAACAGGAGAGACTCGGGAGCACAGGTTTAGCCTTTATTCCAGGTTGACATGCTCCTGGCCAGACAGCATTGTAAATACGTAACAGAATCCTCTTGGACAGGTACCATAGTATTTAACTTCAAGATGGAGCTGTCTTAAAATGAATATATTAAAATATTTAAATAGTTACATTTAGAGGAGGAAGGGGAGAGAATGAATTTGAAGCGAGAGAGAAGTCTCCGAGCCCTGCTTACACAATAATTCCTGTTGATCATCAAGTCCTGATTGCAGACACTACCGTGACCATTCTGAGCATACATGTTGTAGACTTGATTCAAACAGCACTTGTTGCTTGCCGTTCAGTCCTCATCTGGGAAGCATTACTGTCCCTAGACTAGCGTGTCACTAAATTCTACACTGGCTTCTCTATCGTCCTGTGCTCTTTATTGGAGGTTTTATGTAACTTAAAAATGGACACAAATGCCCCCTGATCTGACCATTGACCTTCCCTGCCCCCTGTCCACCCTTTCTCTCCAGTTTCCCCGATTTCTCCGTGTGGTTCTCTTGTCTACCAGCAGACCCTCTTGATCATAGGAGTAAAATGTTGATGCCTCCTGGCCTCTGTCACAGAGATGTGGTGTGAGATTTCAGAAGGACATCTTCAAACCATGTTTGCTGTGACCTCCTTGTGATCCCAGGACGAGATACTGCTTCCAGGTGAAGATCACTGAGCCCAGCAGAGAAACCCTTCTAACTCACGAGTCCAAGGGTTTTAGGAATTGGGCCTTTCTGTGGTGTAGGCTAGAACCTGTGAGGCGACAAAGAACCATCTGTTTTTAATATTTGAAGAAAACTTTTTAAGCAGCCACATACTCTGTTTTCACAAATAGTTCTCCAGGGCATGGACGGAAACCTGCCTTTCTGATCAGATTGGAGGAGCTTCTGTGGTTGGTTTTTTTTTTTTAAAGCCTGAGTTACACGATCTAGTTGATAGAGTTTGAAAACTTATTCATGCTTCCTGAGTCTTATACTTAGTGGGTGAGATTTTAAAACCTGGACATGAAATTTCGGATAATGCTCAGTGACCCCCATCATATCAGTCATCCGCTCAGTTTCTTTGTGTGGTTACCTTTATATCTCTAATCTGTTGTAAATTCTCCCCTATATCCCTTTACTGTGGAATAACCAACCAGATATCACAATAAGATATCAGTCAGTGTCTGGACATGTGGATACATACCAGTGAAAATGTAACATACTTTACAGTTTGTCTGACCTGCTTGCCTTCCCTCTCAGAAAGAGTTCTGTTTAATTGGCTGGGGAAATTGGGGGACTGATAAGACTCAACAGCTGTGGCTCCCAGAAACTGAAGATGAGGTCCTCTGGGAGTGGATCTGCATCTCACAGGGGAGCATAAGAAGTTGAGGTTTTCTTGGAAGCTTTCTTTCTGCATACTGAGCTCAAATCAGTATGGTTTTTCTTCCTGCATGGTGCCTGATACAGAGCTCTAATCTGTGCTGTCCACTCCATCATGGCCATCAATAAGCAGATGTCGTTCAGAAGGTCATCAGGCATCATCAGGAAAGCTTTGGAATTATGGCTCAAGCCACACAGCCCTTTTCCTGATGTATCCTCAGCATTGGGTGGAGGGCAATCTTCTGTTGGGGATTTTGTGATTGACAGGTGAAGCTCAGGTTCTAGAGTGCAGAGCTGAGGACAGCAGGTGGTGGCGCTGGCTTCTGTGAGGGTTTTGTCATGTGGATGGGTCTGGGTGAGCATTGGCTTGTGAGAACGGTGGGAGGTGGGCATCCTCTTCCTTGAGTAGTAGAGAGGGTTCTCTTTGTCAGACGCCTTTAGGTTTGATCTATAGCTGCGCTTCATTCTCACGGGGCCCCTGCTGGCTATAAAACATCTAATAACCTTGTTTAGCATCTGTTTGCACTTTCTCTTGGGTGACTGTCACCAGATGGACGCTTTTGTGTTTGCCACACTGCCGTCTTTACCCACCAATGGTAGCAAGTCTTAGTGATTCAGTGGCAGCTGGAGTTGTTGAGACTAGATTGAATTCATTCAAGGGTTTTGAAGGAACCCAGGTTGAAATTGCAGAACTCTGGCTCGGGTGTTTTGCCCACTAGAAATAAGCACTGTTTCTCTGTCTGGTGGCTTGGAAAGTAAAGTGGCCTAGTGACCTGGAAAGCTGAGCTCTGGGACACATTTATCGATACCTGAATGGGTCATGCCAGGAAGTTCTCTCAGAGCCTTCAGGTCTTTGCTGCCTGCCTGTCTCCTCACAGTGTTGGGATTGAAGACATGTACCACCGCTGCCTGTCTCAAATGTAGGATTTCTCAGAACCACTCAGAACTCGCCCTTCATATGCAAGGCTTGGGAAAAAGCTAGAAGCTTGGGCCACTGAAGTTGATACTTAGTTTGAGTCCTCTTTCCCCCCAATTTTTCCTCCCTCTTTTAACTATTGCAATGCAACCCTGAGTATAACCTAGTTCTTGTTTTAACAGCTTTGCATGCAGGCTTACACTGGGTCCTGTCCTCACTAACAGGCAGAGTAAAGAAAGGCGAACTCAACACCATTCCCGTTTTCCAAGTACACCCTCCAGTGCCTTGAGAGAGAGAGTTGACGTGTAGCCCAGGGTGGCCTTGACCTAGGGATCTACCTGGAATTATAGGTGTATGGCAGCATACCTGGTGAGAGCCTATGTGTAAATAGATGTATCAGGGCTGGGTCAATGTGACAATATTGGAACAGAAACCAATTTATTTAATACTTTTTGCGTCTTAGACTGCATCTTTCACCAGATGTGTGACCAAGATAACATTTTGGATCCTTTTCTTGGACTGTTTGGCAAAGCCAGAAAAATGGGGATGAGAAGCTCTCTTATTTTTTCCCCAGAGTATCTGCTAGTGATGGCAATTGCAGTACTAGTTGTAATGGGCATCCAGCCTTAGACCGGTACCTCTGACAGAGTCCAAGACAGTAGTATCCTAAGGCCTGGCCGTGAGTAAGAGAAATTTTTGTCCCGCATTATTAGGTGAGCAGGCTGGGCATATTTGGACTGCAGTTCATTCTACTTAGATGTTGCGGGTTGCATTCTGATTTTCATAAACATGGTGCATGGTTTTCTAAGATTTTTCTGGGGTGGAGAAGAGTTAGTTTTTAGTGAATGACTTTGGCACCTCAGAAGTTGGAGTAGCAGCCACTGCCTTAGCCATTGAAGTTCCTCTGCAGGCCAAAACCCACAAGCATAGAAGGAGCAAGCCAGGAGGGAGCATTTGCGAGTGTGGGTTACTCGCGACCCCTCTGTCTGCCAAGCAAGGATTGTTACTAACCAGGCTTCGAAGACCAAGAGAAGGAAGCTTCGCGCTCCCTCTAGAGGCTTTACTGTGCTACTACAAGCAGATTTACAAAAAGCTGCGAATGCCGGTGTTTTCTTTGGCAGTTACCTAAAATTTACAAGGTTAGAATGAAGATTTGGCCAGTGATTGGGACTGACTACACTTTGTCTCATCTGGAAACAAATTGTTACTGCTAGCGCAGCTGAGGGTCTTTTGGGATACCGTCTATAGTCATGTGTAAAGACCTTAAAATAGAAGAAAATGCTGGGGTCAAAGTCTCCTTTGTTCACACATGGTCATGTTCTTTAATTGGTTTACTGGTAATAATGAATGTCAAGTTTCTGGCACTAGGTACAATGTTGGTCAGGCTACCTGCTGACTGTTTTCTCTCTGTGTCTTTCAGGGTTTCGGAAAAATGACGAAATGAAAGCTATGGATGTTTTGCCAATTCTGAAGGAAAAAGTCGCCTATCTCTCAGGTAAAAGTGACTTTCCAGCATGCTTTACTTGACTGCTTTGAGTTGACTGAAGCATCTCACTTGACACAGCATAAAAAAGCATTGGCATTTCATGGACTTCTAAAACTTATATTTTTGGAAATTAACGCCACAGGCATTTCTGATGCAGTGTATACATCGTAAGCCAGCGAACACTGCTGATCAAACTATGTCCTGCTTGTCACTCCGCAAACACTTGGCTGCTTTGCCTGAGCCGTGAAGTGGGACAGCTGCTTGTTGGAGTTAAATGCCTTAGTGTCAGCAGTTGGGAGTGTGACCATGCAGACACACTCAGGAGCTTTCAACCTCTGTGTCTTGTCCCATACGGCTCTTCATTCCCTCACCTGGGAGGAAAGGCTCCTGTCCCGAGCTCTTCTTCAGGGATACCCGTTCCTGGCGTTGTTAGAAGCCACATTTTCAGCTGGCTGTAAAGTCCTGGCAGTTTCTCCCGGCTGATGGCTGCCTGTAAGAAGACACTTGCTTTTCAGTCCTTGCCTTCCTGTGCACTGTGGAATTTGACAGCCCAGACACTGTCCCCTCTGCACAAGGATGGCCATGCTTTTGGCCTTTGTGCTTTCTTGCTGGGGTCTATGTGCAGGTTTCTAAGACTGTAACAGTGACCGTGAGTGAGGCTCCCCTGTGCTTCTGGATGGTGCTCACTCAGCGCCTTTCCACTGTCTAGAGCACGCTGTGCCAGCCTGATGTCACCTTTGCTGGGCTCTCAGGTTAATTCACAGCACTGTAACCACTTTGTTCTGGGTTTTTCTAAGGGCGTGTGGTTCTGTATGTATTTAAGATGAGGCTTCCATAGCATTTTTTGCTAGTCTTGTGTTATCTTGCTCTTTTAGCCCTTAAGATTGTCTGTTGATTTTGGAGAAGTTGATCTAATATATAATAAATTTGCATTGTTAGTAAAGAATGCAGTAGTACACAGAAAAAGGAGGATTTGAGTTTGTTGGGAATACTTGGATGAATGGATGGATGGACTGATGGACTAACTTAAGGATTACAATGGATAGATGATAGGTAGGTAGGTAGGTAGATAGATGATAGATAGGCGACTGACTAACTCATGTATCAAATCCACTGAGTTTTGAAAGTAGTGTTTATTTAATCTTTTCAAGAGGAGTCATTCCCGATACTTTGTATAATGGCGTGTACCAGTTTTTAAACTACTGGTTTTGTACTTAAAGTTGGAGTAGGGATTCAAAAAGCATCATGAGAAAGTTCCACAGGTCCACCTGTCTGGAACACCAAGCCTGGGTCTGAGGAGAAAGCCTGCTGCCCATCTGCACCTGGGCACCAAGACTCCAGGTACACCACTCTGCTATTCCTGGAAGTGCAGGAGGTGGGTGCGTGCAGACAGGTGGATGGAATTCACTGCTGGATTTTATTTGACTTCATTCCTGTATTAGGCAATTAATTCAGAGTTTATTACTATTGCATTTTTACTTAACTTATGGTCAAACCTAAACCTTCTTGCCTTTTAGCTAATCAAAAAATAAACTCACCACTCTTTGGAGTTTCTCATAAGTCTTCAGTGAAAGTTTAATTCTGTAGGGTTAAAGCTTTGGTGGAAAGAGATGGTTTGCAGTGACCACAGATGAGGATAGAACATTTTAAATTATTAAGACCAGCAGAGCTTTAACCAGCCATGCAAGCAAAGCATAGTTAAGAGGTGTTACCACACTCTCAGTATTTCCCAGCTTCTGACTGGAATTAGCTGGGTCACATGAGCTATTGTTATTTTGTGTATGAGAAGAAAAGGGAGAAATTGTAAAAATAACATTGAATATGTATATGGTATTTTTAGGAGACATCCCAAAGAACAAATGGATTCTCAAAAATGATTTTTACTTCTAACTTCATTTATCTTTTTTAAACTGTGGTATAATTTTGCATACTATTACAGTCCTTTTGAAAGTAGATTTTAGTGTAGCCACAGGTTGTGCAGCCATCACCGTGGTCTATGGGTTGTGTAGCCATCACCGTGGTCTATGGGCTGTGCAGCTGTTACTATGGTCTATGGGTTGTGCAGCCGTCACCATGGTCTACGGGTTGTGCAGCCATCACCATGGTCTATGGGTTGTGCAGCCGTTACCATGGTCTACGGGTTGTGCAGCCGTCACCATGGTCTATGGGTTGTGCAGCCGTTACCATGGTCTACGGGTTGTGCATCCATCACCGTGGTCTATGGGTTGTGCAGCCGTTACCATGGTCTTCAGGTTGTGCAGCCATTGCTAGTGTCTCCTTCTAGAGCATTTTAATCATTCATCAAAGAACTCCCTTTCTATTTTTCCCATTCTCCCTTTCCTCTGCTCAAGAAATCACTCATCTACTTAGTTCTGTGACTTCAGTTTATAACATGAGGGATTTTTGTGGTACCTTTGCAAAAGCACCCCCAAAATCAGTGTTATATGATGGACATTATAATCCAGTAGGCAGAATGGGCTAATCCCTAGACTTGCAAAACAGTAATAACAAAAAGAGAAGTGTTCTTAATTGTAGTGACTTGTCTAGGCCCAAACTTGATACTGTAATGGCGTGTACCCGTTTGTAAACTACTGGGTGTGCACTTAAGATTGCACTTCTGATTCTAAGAGACAAAATGAGGAAGTTCCACAGGGCCGTCCCTCTTAACTCTGAGTGTAGGTCTAAGAAGACAGCTCCTGCCCATCTGCCCCTGGGCACCAAGACTTCTGTTGTAGCACTCTGCACTTCCTGGAAGTGCAAGAGGTGGGTGCATGGATGCGCACAGAGAGATTGCAAGTTTGAGCTGGGAATGAAGCAGCCTTTATTAGTTAACTCACGTTAGAGCTAGACATTAATAAAGGTGGGCCAAATTTTCATGAGTGATTCTGAGATACTGCGACACACTTGTTTGGTTGACATTTCTAAAAGTCAGTTAGAATGTCTCAAACTTGAACTCGACCTTCTCAAAATACACATTGCTCTTAGACAGCAGCATGCGACTTCTCTACATGGGATGGGTAAGTAAATTAAATGGTACATCTCCATGATGTTTAAAGTCAGGGGCATGAGGGATGGAGAAACACTCTCCAAAGGCCACGTGTTAATTGGGGCCATGAGGGCTCCTCCCAGAGAATGAGATGAAGGTCCTGGTGAAGGTGGCTTTTAGACTTTCTTCCATACGGAGGATGCACCCCTCACCAGAGAGCTCAGTTCAACAGCACCTTGGCCTTGGACTTACCAGCATACAGAAGCATAAGAAAATACTCTCTATAAACCACTGAGTCTGTGGCGCTCTGTGAGTGCTCAGACACCGAGACTGAGTCAATAAAGAGTTGTCAATTGGACTGTTGCTTTGTCTCTCTTTTCCGTGGACATCTATGTCTGTGACAGTAATATGTTTGACTCTTTTGAGAGAGGGGGCCCATACTGATAAAATTTGTAAAGATTCTGTTTTTTTAGTTACCAGTATTTTCTTATTTTGCTAAATTTATGAATTATACTTTATGACAGTATGCAAGAAGAACATAATATATATATATATGGCTCAGTAAGTGCTGAGGTTTTGGGAATCAGGCCGAGGTTGCAGCACAGACCTGTCTGATGATGAGAGAGATGCCAATAAGATACATGCAGGGTCAGCTGCTGCATATAGCTCCTAGGGTTTGACCCTAGTTAACTGCTGCCATCAGGAGCACTTCTAGCTTTGTTATTACTGTCTTGCAATTTTAGGGATTGAACCCAGGACACTTCACAAAATGCTCTACCTCTGAGCCACATCTCCAGCCCTAAGAGCATCTTCTTAAACTTCTTCATCATGTCGGATGGTATTGGCACACACCTTTAATCCCAGCATTCAGGAGGTAGAGTCAGACAGATATCTGTGAGTTCGAGGCCAGCCTGGTCTACAGAGCTAGTTCCAGGACAGCCAGGACTGTTACTTCAGAATCTCTTTCCATCTTTATTCTTTCTTCTCCTCCATCCTTACTCTGAATAATTTTTAATCTATTCCAGATGTCTTATCATTTGTTTATAAGTATTTAGTATATATCTATGAAATATAACTTACAAACCCCACCATATCAATAAAAGACCTTATGTAAGTTATTTAATGTTGAGTAATAATACTTTTGATTTTGGAGACTAATTCTCTCCTCCTCTTCACTCCCTCCCCACTCTCTCTTGAAAAGACTTTTAAAGGTATTAGAAAATGAAAAGCATTAAACTGTTATATGTCCTTGTAGTGGCATTTCATTTGTATTTTAACAAATGAAAATCAGAGAGTAAAACAGCCCCACTGGTCAGCCTTACAGACCAGGTAATGGTGACACACACCTTTATTTCCAGTAGTTACACTAATTGCCATAAAAACCAGGCGGTGCATGCCTTTATTCCCAGTCCTAGAGAGGATTATAAAATGAGAGGAGACCACTCTCAGACACAGTCTCATTTTGAGATTCTTGGAGGCAAGATAGCCTCCAAGAATCTCAGGCTAAAGTAGAGGTAAGAGCTAGTGTCTGGCTGCTTTGCTTTTCGGATCTTCCGGTTGAACCCCAATTTCTCTCTCTGAGTTATTAACTGTGCATCAGTTATCTTGGGAATAGGAGATGTTTCAGGAACTATAATATAGAAATGCTGAACATTTTTCAAAGATGACTTGCTACTAGTCAATGGTCTGTTCCCCTTCATTCATAAATGCTGCTCCTATATGACCCAGGAAGCTACTGCTTTGTCATCTTCTGCCCCTTGTGCCTTATACTACAGCTCAAGCATGCATGTGAAGGACTGTCCTCGCTCGTGGCAGTGTGTGTGAGGGACTGTCCTCCCTCATGGACTGTCCTCACTCGTGGCAGTGCGTGTGAAGGACTGTCCTCACTCGTGGCAGTGCGTGTGAGGGACTGTCCTCACTCGTTGCAGTGCAGGTGAAGGACTGTCATCACTCGTGGCAGTGCGTGTGAGGGACTGTCCTCACTCGTGGCAGTGCAGGTGAAGGACTGTCCTCGCTCGTGGCAGTGCAGGTGAAGGACTGTCCTCGCTCGTGGCAGTGCAGGTGAAGGACTGTCCTCGCTCGTGGCAGTGCGTGTGAAGGACTGTCCTCGCTCATGGCAGTGCGTGTAAGGGACTGTCCTCGCTCGTGGCAGTGCGTGTGAGGGACTGTCCTCGCTCGTGGCAGTGCGTGTGAGGGACTGTCCTCGCTCGTGGCAGTGCGTATGAAGGACTGCTCATTTGTGGCATTGCCTTGCAACCCTTTTGTCTTGATTTCAGCTCTGGGAAGCTCTGCCATCTCAGGCTGAGACAGAAAACTTGCCAGGCTCATTGTGAAGATAACATGAGAAAGGGCATGTGAAGCCCGTGGAGCCACACTGTGGTCCCATGACTTATGCTGTCTGTGATTCAGTGTTGCTCCCATTGAGTTTCTGTTATAAATAACTTGGGTGACTGAACAGTGTAAGTGTTCAGTTCCCCATCAAGTCTCATTACCGATTAGAATGAATGCACAGTCATTATAGGACATTGTGAAAGCCACATTCATGTCACCTCTGATTTTTATTCTTATTTGTTTGTTTGTTTTTGATGCCCAGAAAATAAATAGTAAGCATTTCTCTCAGTGGCTTGAAGTTTGAGATCTGAAGAGAAATCATCAGAGTTGTAGAACTCAATGAAGGATCTACTTGGGAATGCTGAGTTGTCTTTCTATGCTTTTCTGCCCTTGCTGGAAGTAAGAACGTACAGGTGATGATTTTGCCTCAGTGTCCATCCAGGCTAAGCTAACTCCAGGAGAAATCTTCCTCCTCTGTCACAGTCAAATGCTCTAGTTGTCCTCTTGTTCTTGATGTAACTTTTCTCTGACCCTCAAGCTAATCAGTTCTACTCACCTGTGATTTTGTTTGTTTGTTTTTAATTAGATTTTTTTCATACAATGTATTTTGATCATGTTTTTCTCCTACCCACAATTTCTCCCAGAACCTCTTTACCTTCCTCCCTGTCAACTTGGTTTTCTCTCTCCCTCTCTTTCAAAACAAACAAAACAAAATCCCCTCCAATAAAACACCCATAAAAACAAAAATCAAAATGAATAAGCAAAGACCAATGTTGCGAGAACCACAAAGGTATATATATGTTTATATGTATCAATATATTAAGGGATGTGGGGGAGAATAGACTCACGGAACTGGGACCAAAGGAGCTGGGAATCAGCCACACACTGCTTCACACCACCTGATGGGGTCTTTACAACCCTAGAGATCACGACCATCCTCCTTCCTTCCTTCCTTAGATGAGGTCATGATCTCAGACAAGAAGCTAATTGGGTGAGTGAATTCACAATGGATCAATAAGACCGCCCCCCCCCCCAACTCAGACAATGTAGAATGAAACAGAAAGTCCACAAAAATACAATGGTATTCAGTTTGTGTTGGCCAAATATTCCTGAGCATGAGGTCTACCCTGGGTTGTGGTTGGTATACCCAGTGAAGACTCAATTGGAAAAAAAAATAATTTTTCAGTCATCAGAGGGTGTCAGTTACAGAAAACTTCTTGGTTAGAGGTAGGACCCATGTCTCTTCCCCTTGTGCTGGAACGGAACCTTATCTGGCTTGAACCTGTGCAGGTCTTCCCGTGCCACTGCAGTCTCTGTGAGTTCATGTGTACCTCAGACTGGTATGAAAGATGCTGTTTTCTTGGCATCACCCATCACCTCTGGCTCTTACAACTCCTGCCCCCTTTTCTGTGTAGCTCCCTGATCCTTGAGGGGAAAGGTTTGAGGAAAACATCCTGGCTACTGCCATGAGATGCCTCAGACCCCAGTTTGTGTAAAACCAGTCATTGGCATGTCATTTGAAGAACATTTTTATTTACCCTTTAAGACTGAGAGAATAAGATTTCCCTTGGCAGAAAAAAGAAAATTTTGAATGCAAGAGATGGAAGGAAAGGGGGAGTGTAAGGGGGCTAGAGAGAGAGGAGCAAGAGAGAAAAGGTTGTTAGAGAAACACAGCATTTTCTTCCTGTTTATTAGAAGAAAAAGACATGGTCATCTGCGGCATCTTCCATTTGCCCCTTAGAACCCAGGAGAGAGCACGAGGTGGGCAAAGATGGCACTGCCGCTAGAATTCATGAAGTCCCGTCTGACTCTGTGGGAGGTTTAGCTACTTCTGACTGGACGGATGGGTGAAGCTGCTGGACTTGCGAGGGCATGTAGCAAGTTCTGCCTGATCTTGCTTCGTCTAAGCATGTTCCCGATGTTTATTTTGTAGGTGGTAGAGATAAGCGTGGAGGTCCCATCTTAACGTTTCCAGCCCGCAGCAATCATGACAGAATACGGCAGGAGGATCTCAGGAGACTCATTTCCTATCTAGCCTGCATTCCTAGGTAAGTTCTGGGCAACTGTTTATTGTCTACTTTACCTGTAGTTCCAGGTGTGGCCTGCTGTCTAGAAAACAGCTGAAGAGTAGGTCTAACTCCAAGGAGATCAAACATAAAATTAAACTCATCAACTTTATTTTTTTTCTTTTCTTTTTTTCAAGACCAATCAGATCCCTCATTTTCCCATCCTCCCATCTTCCCCTATCCCCTGTCCCCCAACCCCACATTCCTTGTGTCACTCCTAGGATCCTCTTTGTTACCTAGCCTCTCTGGAGCTGCATTATCTTTATTTTCATTGCCATTTTCATAACCGTTGTTTGAATTATTCGAAACACTCTAGATCAGGAAGCAGAGGCAGGCTTCTACTACTACGAGGCCTTGAGTGTTGATGGTGGATTTTGGATACTCACTTAGCTGCGATTCTAGGATCCTACATGGCTGAGTTAGGTATGAGGTGGTCTTTAGTGAGTCCAATACCAAGGAAAGTCCAATTGTCTGGATCATCAGAAACTTGTTCTCTTTGATAGTCTGCGCATGCCTTCCTTATGCCAAGCTTCCATGCATTACAGATATTCTTTTGATTTGTAGTATGAAGTTTGTGAGTCATTAAAAATTCTTGCCAGCTAATATACTGGCTTCTCAGTTTAGAAACATCATTAAATGTGAGACCTTGGTGATAAGGGAGGGTTTTGGTGTGGCTGCTGGCCGACACCACGGGCAAATGTAGTTCTGTTTCTAGGAGAGTCTGAGTGAGGAGCAGTGCCTTAGGAGAAACTGGCCCACATCTTCCCTGAGGGAATGGCAAGCCCAGGTTCTGCCCTGCCCCGGGGATGTCTGTTTGTCTCAGGTGTACAGCTGACAATGGCTGGAAGAAATTCATTCATATATTAAAATCTTTATTTCATTGTTCCAGCTAGTTTTTGAAAAATAGGGTATATTTAGATAAATCTAGGGGGTGATCATGTCTGACACAAGACAGAGGTGTGTGTGGAAGGTTGGATGTGTGCCTCCCTATGAAGAAGGGTAAATCCTTAGATATTTACGTCCCTAAAGACACATTCCAGGGGAGCAGGAATTGCATTTGTGGTGGAGTGAGGAGGCATTTTCAAGGAGCCAAATTAGGGCATGTAAAAGTGGTAGTACCTGGGATCGATAGTGACTTTAAGAGACCTATGCTACAACAGGGGAGTCTAAAATGTCACTATGATGGTTGGTCTTCCCAGCTTGGCTGGATTTTGAATTGCCTAGGAGACACACCTTCAGGTGTATTTGGTAGAAAGTTTCAGGAGAAGTTTAACTGAGGAAGCAAGACCCTCCCTGTACATTGGGGGGGCATGATCTTGGGTACCTAGAGCAAACAAAGAGAACAAGAACCAGGAATAGCCACGCCCATTCTCTGGCTCCTGCTGAATACAGTGTGTTCACTGCCTACACAGGTAGAGCCACTCTTATCTCCACCCCTTTTCTGGGGTTGACTCCTTCAGAATAGGAGTCAGAACAAATCCTTCCTTCCATGCATTGCTTTTTCAGGATTTGGTCACAATGAGAAAAGTAGCCAATACAGAAGCTTGTGACTGCGGAGGGGCCTCTGCTGTGGCAGCCTGACTGTGTGCTTCCTAGACTGTTGAGGCCAGTTTGTAGGAGAAATGCAGAGGGTCACACAGCAGGTGGAGGAGCCCTAGAATTCCGGAAGCAGCACTCACTTGGGCATTTGTGCGGGGCTCCATGAGACCGAAATGCCAGATGTAAAGGCGATCATGAGGTTTCAGAATGGAATAAAGATTCTAGTATAAACTGGGGTAGTGAGGTCATTTGTGATACATAGTGGCAGAGAATCTGGCAATGTTCTGCCTGCATCCTGAAAACTTGAAGCTGAACTTAGAGGAAACAGTGTTAAAATATTTGCCAGAGGAAATGTCAAATAGTGTAACCTCTGGGCGGTTCCTGAGTCCACTCAGGTTTTTGGTGAGGAAGAAGAGCAGCAAGCAGTGAAAATGTGCAGCTAGCAAAGGAATATGTGTCGACACGTGTCAGGGTCAGGCAGGAACACGGCACCCGGCAAAGAGACCAAGGAGAAAGAGAGCTCCAGGGCATTCACTCTTCATCTCTCTGCTTCCTGATGGTCCACAGTGCAGCCAGCCACTTCTTTCTCCTGCTGCTGTAAGCCAAGATAAAAACTTCATTTGCTTCAGTTGCTTTTGTTAGGTTTGAAAAAAACAACTGCTACCAGTGCTATCAGTGCAGTGATATCAGTGAGGTAAAGGGAACTCTACAGATAAAGCCGCAGATGAAGCTTGACTTGAACTAATACTTACATAGTGGAAGGAGGGAACTGATCAAACAGTTTTCTTCTGGCTTCCATGTGTGCACACACCTGCATACAACTACATGTAACAAAGTTTAAGACAAAAATTTTAAATTGAGGTGCTAGAATAGACACACCAAAATATGTGGTGTGTGACTGTCCTTCCCTCTTTAGATCGGTGCCACAGTAGGTAGGTGGTTATACCAAGCCTTGCAATGGACTGCAAAAATGAGCATTGCCCTCCCTTGATGAGGCTTGCTGAGGATAATCTTGAGTTTTTCTATTAAAATGTTCATTGGAATACAATCACTGTGTGTCTACAGTGACCAAGTACAGAGTTTGCAAGGGCGGAGTACATGCATAACACGTGCAGGGAAATGGATTTCATGTCTGGCACCTGAAATTGACTTTGATATTCATTCAGGTGACTCAAAATTAGTTGAGCAATTGGAAAAGTAGAAGCAGCTAGTAACTGGTTATCTGATTACAAAGTCTACATTGATATAAGTGGAGAAGGTTTACTTTCCATTGATACTGTACAACCAGTTCATGTACATTGTGGCTCATGATATAGTCTTCAAACAATGTGTGGTGTGTGTGTGTGTGTGTGTGTAAAATTATGAGCATTTATGTAGAACATAGACAGACCAGCGCAGCAAACACTCATGCACTTATAACTAAGTTTCACCGTTTATCCGATTTTACCAGTCTTGATTTTCTCCATTATCTCCCCCTGGAGTATTTTATGATATCCCAGTCATTGATCAGTTTCCCAGTTCATAAACACTTTAGTGTGCTTGGTGATGTGTCATCTACTGACGGCCGTCACTTCATTTCTTCATCATGATTTACTCTTGTAGTTAGAGTCCCAAGTGAAAGAAATAGCATTTTGTTTGGCTTTGGTTAAAGAGTAAATTAACAAGTAACTGATGTCGTTTGCCCGGTGATGATGGAGAAGGCTGTGTGGTGGTCCTATTGGAGAGAGGTGAACACAGCCCTAGCTCCCTCCACTCTGCAGTCAAGCTCAGTGTCTCCCGGGAGCACTCCAGAACAGATGCCTCTTTCTTTATAGATAGACAGTAGGATCAATAAATATCATCAGCAAATTAATAGTGTGGCTATTTTCTTGGACATAGAGGTTTTCTTGCAATACAATTGATATGTTCATTTGTGCAAGGTTGTGAGAGGCACACACCCAGCCTGCCCTTTCTGTGTAGGTTCTAGGGGCCTTTGGGACTCTGTCTGCTCCATTAATACTCTTCTGAGATGTGCAGGTAGCTCTCGGCTCAGCTCTTGGCCAGATTGTGTAGAACTTACAGCCATATGTAGAGGAGAGCGCTGATGGAGGCCTAGACTGATGCCCTGGGATCACTCCTCTGTGACTGCTGTTGGCTTTCGGATATGTGAAGGTGATTACAGCTGGTGTATCCTGGGGTCATTGTGAGTGCTGAGGAGGGTTGTCCATGTGCGCCTCCCACAGTGACTGAGTGTGGGAGCTGTCTGAGAAACAGTGCAAGAATTTCGCCCTTCCAAACTCTCTCTTCTGTGTTTTCCCTTTGTCACAGAGTCACTAGGTAAACAAGGTTGCGGTCTTTGGCCACAAGTCCCAGCAGTGAACATAAATGTGACTTGTGCTCCTGTGATGTTTGGGTTACCATTTCTATCCCCTTAAAAAACATCAACAGTGACGATTGGAGTTTGTATTGCCAGCATGCGCAAGTGTCAGGTGTGCTGCTCTCCTGTGACTCAGCCTTGGAAGGTGGAGCCAGGGGTTCTTAGAGCAAGATGAGTAGTCAGCCTAGACATATCCGTGAGCTCTGAGTTCAACTGAGAAACCCTGTCTTATAGTAAGAGGTGCGAGCGGGCTGTGTCCCACTGCCCAGCTCCCAGAGCACAAGCTGCATTCTCAGCGCCCGGCTATCTTAACTCAAAATAATTACATACAAACTGTATTCATTTAAACTCTGCCTGGCCCATTAGTTGTAGCCTCTTATTGGCTAACTCTTACATATTATTTTAACCCATTTCTAATAGTCTGTAAGTCACCACAAGGTAGTGGTCTTACCAGGAAAGATTTAGCATGTCTGACTCTCTCAACTCCATGGCGGCTCTCCCTGACTCTGTCTTCTTCCCAGCATACTGTTCTCTTTTCCCCGCCTATCTAAGTCCTGCCCTATCAAAAGGCCAAGGCAGTTTCTTTATTAACCAATGAAAGCAATACAAAATGCAAAAGCACCTCCTGCACCACTGTCTCAGTGAATAAGGGTAGGAATGAGATCCAGGATGATTCCTGTATCCACCTTGGCCATCCAAGTGCATGCGTACATGTGAACATGTAGCACCCACATACATGTAAGCATACTTGTACAGGCACAAACGTGGAAAAAGTCCACAGTTTGGGTCAACAGAGTCCACTTGGCAGTACCCTTTCCAGCCCATGTCAGGATGTGCGCCGGTAGCAGGAATCCACCTGGCATCCTGGGGTTCCTGCAGGTGTGAAAATTCCTTTTGCTATTGCGACTTTAACTTTCTTTTGTGCTCCCTAGTTCTAGGGTGTTTAACTCCTTTAGGCCGTTTTCTAGTAGCTAAACTGATAACCACTCCTGACTCCCTGGCTCTAGTTGCTCACGGGTGGCATGAAGACCATGAACGCGCTGATTAGAGAACACTCAGGAGGCTTTCATTGTCTTAGAACTCAGGAAAGTGGGTTTTCTTTTTAAAAGATTCACTTCAGAAGGAGTCTATATTTTCTCCAAGTTTTTTTGTCTTATGGATGACATGAGTCTCTTAGGAAAAACTGCTAGATTAACTATTTAAAGTTGCACTTTTCCAAGATCAGCTTCCATCTTCAGGAGGCAGGGCTAGGAGACCAAGTTTCATGTGTCCCTTTGGTATGGAACAGGTAGACTTGGGTGTGTGCAGGTCACTGCTCTCCCTGGGATACCTGGCTTTGAAGGTGGAAAAACAAACACACCACAAAATACCCTTTGTGCCCAGCTCAGTTCATGTGCTGTGATTGCCATGGTGGGGAAGCTTGTGGCCAGGGACAGTTTGATGGTGGAGGAAACAGAAGAGTTACTCCTCCTGTAAGCTGTGCTAGCCAAGCGTAGTACCTTCTGGTTTGTTCTCCACTTGTGCCTGTTGGTAAGCCTGGAGTTATAAAGGGTCCCCTTTAAGCCCCTTTCAAGTTAGAGGGGCTTTACAGTTTATATGCATATTGCCTAGGACTGTGCTAGGAGAAAGACAGATTGCAAGGTAATATTAGTAATATCATGGTTTAATGAAGACTGATAAATGAAGCGGAGTCTTCCAAAAGCCTTTAGTAAAGCAAACAAGATAGATTGTGACAGTTTTCTGTGGCCCTGGCGTGGGCTGATTCAGCAGGGTGTAAGTTTCATCTGAGATTTAGCAGCCAAGCCTGCCTCCTCCTGGGCCATGGCTGCCCTAGCTCCTTCTGGATCCATGCACTTTCTGTACACAGAACCTTGGAGGATCACAAGCCCAGTTAGAACCCACAGAGACGCAGGATGCTTAGTGTCCGTGATCTGGGGACATTAGGCTTGATGATTGGGGCCAGGAAACAGCTGATGCCTGTGCCTGTGATGTTAGCAGCACTGTGGCCCTGGGCTTGCCTGCGATGGGGAACAGTGAGAGCAACAGTGTGAGAATTGGAGCCACTTTTCAGCCACAATCAGTTGATACAGGGAGTGTATTCATCACTTTCTTATTACTGCAGCCAGATGCCCAGCAGGAGAGGAGTTTTTGGTTGATTGATTGATTATCTGTATTATGTGGTCTGTGTGGGGGTGTGCAAGCCAGAGCAAGAGCCTACAGAGGCTGAAGGTGGTGGCTTCCTGGAGCTGAAGGTTAGGTGGTTGTGAGTTGCAGAATGTGGGTGCTGGGAACTGAACCTGAGCCCGCTGCATAAGCAGCAGGTACTTTTAACCACTGAGCCATCTCTTCAACCCAGGATTGATTTTTAACTTACTGTTTCAACTGGTGTCAGAGTGAGAGCGCTGGCAGAGCGGAGTGTTTCACATCATGGGCGCAGGAAGGAGAGCAAGAGAGGACACAGGAGGGGGTCAGGGCAACATACAGCAAGGATGTGTTTAGTAGCTTACTTCTTGGGGTAGGTATCATTATGATGAACTCATCAAGCGGGAATCCATTCATTAGGTCAGAATTCCATGATATTTTCTGGAAATACCATCAGATACTGCAGAAGGTATACTCTACTAATCCGATTAGTTGACAAGACAAGCCCCCACGGGGTATTAACGGGTGGTATACTTACTCTACTGTCCGATTAGTTAAGTTGACAAGACTAGCCCCCACGGGGTATTAATGGGTCACTTGTAACATTTCCAAGCATTGCTGACATTTGTATCATGATGTAGTTTCCTTTCCATCGCTGATTAAACACCCTGACCTAAAGCACCATGGGAAAGAAAGGGATTATTTGGCTTACACTTCTGGGCCTAATCCATCATTGGAAGTTAGGACAGGAACTAAAGGCAAAACCTGGAGCAGGAATGCTGTTGCTGGCTTGCTCTCCGAGTCACGCTCATTTAGCTTCCTTCTACAGCTCAACTCACCCCCCCCCCCCACAGAGTGCTGGGCCTTCCATGTCAATCAAGACAGTTCCAGCTCAACTCACTCTCCCACAGAGTGCTGGGCCTTCCATGTCAATCAAAAGACAGTTCCTCACAGCAGTGCCTATGGGCCGGTCTGAGACTTTTCACATGACTCTAGGCTACATCACACAGACAGAGCTAATTAGGACAAGTGATAAGCAAGACCTCTAGGCCTTCTGTTTCCTCTCACGGGCTTTAACCACTGTGCTCCCTACCTGCAAGCCAGGACTCCTCTGAGTTTCACAGTAGACATTCCTGGGATATTTGTGTGGCACACCTTCTAGAACCACGCAGACGTCCTGTTGGACTTTGCATTTGTGAAACTTTGAGAACTCGTTACTGTGATAGTATGAGCCAGCACAGGGAAGAAAATGAAGGGCTTTGAGGCATTAGAGGGTGAAGGGCCGAGGGAGGAGGAGCCAAGCCGAGGCATGAGAGAGAGACGGCAGCTTTAGTTGGCATTTATTTTGTTTGCGTTGTGACAATACCTAGCCATGATAAACTTCTGGACTTTCAGTTGAGGGTAGTTTTAGATGATTGCACAAGGTTGAAATCTTAAGGGTGGGGTATTTATGTTAGGAGCAGACCACCCTCACAGCTCACTGAGATACCACCAGGTCTCAGGTGTGTTTCCTAGACTTGTAGGCTAGCCTTTATGTGGTGATAGTCGGGTATTGGCATCTACCCAGAGTGGACCGTTGGAGTCTGTCTAGTAATGATGGACTCTAGTGGTGTCTTAGCTCTGGAGTCATTGGAAGCCAGCACTGAATTTTTATAAATATTCTTGGTGTTATAACATAGCAAGAACACATACTTTTCTTCCTCTTTAAGAATACCTTGACTCTCTCGTTTTTTGGTGTTTTGTTTTTTTTTTTTTCAAACCAATTCTCATGTAGCCTGGGCTGTCCCAAAAACACAGTATATATTTGACGATGGCCTTGAACTTCTTATCTTCCTGTCTCCACTTCCAAGGTGTTGAGAGTACTGACCTGTACCCCCACATCTACTTTGTGCAGTCTGGCAATCAAGCCCAGATGTGTGTTCCTGTTAGAGCGGACACCTTGCCCACTGAGATACATCCCTAGCCTTCTACATGTATTTAATATTTATTACAGATGTACATCATACAGACTTTCCATTTTCTCCGGTGTTACGATGTAATGAAATTAGTGACTTCCCCCACTTTCTTTGAGATGGCTCTTGCTGTTGCCTCTTCTAGTCCCTCACTTGGCTCCCATGCCCTCCTTCCTCAGCATCCTTGTGCTGGAGCTGCAGGTACTAGACACTATGTCTGCTGCAGCTGACCCTTTTGTTTGTTTAACTGCCAAGATCCCAGAGAGGAAGAGCATGGTGCTCCTAACACGGTCTTAGTGCCAGGAGCCAGCATTGTTACCCACTGCCATGTTCATGCCATCTATGCGACCAGATGTGAAGATGAATGCAATCATAGTCCAGGGACAAACCTCGATGTTTCTCACAGAGCTTGCCAAAATGGTGTCAAGAACCCCCTAGTGGGACAGGGCTGGAGGAAAGAGACCACAACTGGACTTTGGAAAGTTCCCAGCATTGTCACCCATGCCAGCGGGTTGTTGGCTTTGCTTATGGTCTTGGGAATCCTGAAGTAGCCACTGTCCTTAACCTGGGCCCTGCATGCCACACTGTGAGTTTGTAACCCCTTAGTGCTCCCCAGGGGCTTTTGTCTGTGGTAGTTATTAAACTAGTGTGTCTTACCAGTTAACAACACACAAAAGGCAAGTGAAATAAATGGTTGCCATTTGACAGAATGCAACACCATAGCTATGAAGAATTAAAATCTTAAAGACTTTTGAAGCTGAACCCTGTTTGAATCTGTCATTTTGTCTTGATTCCTTTGAGTTCTGGTTCTCTTCTCTGACCCAGGACAGGGGTCAGGCATTGCTGAGATGCTCAGGTAAAAGTGTGTGCATACTTCACCAAGAAGCTTTCTCTCACATCCAAGCTGCAGAAGCTGCAGCTGATAGT
>JAQHUG010000087.1:5528457-5568529 GCA_028555095.1 Dicrostonyx torquatus | reverse complement strand
TCTCTCTCTCTCTCTCTCTCTCTCTCTCTCTCTCATGTGTATGTGTCCATATGACTTCACAGGAGCATGCCTGTTGGGGGTATATGCATGTTGCATGTAGGTAGATGTTCTTGTGTGGACATGGTCTTGGTAGGTCAGAAGAGGGTCTCAAATATCCTGCTCTGATGTTTTTGGCCTTACCCTGGAGTGTCTCTGAACCTGGAGCTAGACTGGCAGCCAACAAGCCCCAGGATCCTTCTGTCTCCATCCTCCACAATACTGGGATTACGGAATGAATGGTCACATGGTTCCCCCACACACACATCTTATTTTGTTTGTGTAAGTGTTTTACCTGCCTGTCTTAACTGTGCACTGCATCCCCTGTCCCGCCATGCAGTAGCCATGAGGGCCGGAAGAGGGTCTTAGATTCTCTGAGACTGGAGTTAAAAATGACTGTGAGCTACCATATGTGTGCTGGGAAAGGAATGTGGGTCCCTTAGAAGAACAGACAGTGGTCTTCATCTTAAAACACCCCAGTTTTTTCTAATGTGGGTGCTGGGGATTTTAACTCTGGTCCTCACACTTGTGCAGCAAGTGCTCTTACCAGCCCAGCTGTCTCTAACTCCTCAATTTCTTTCTTTCTCTGTAGCGAAGAGGTCTGCAAGCGAGGTTTCACAGTGATTGTGGACATGCGTGGCTCCAAGTGGGACTCCATCAAGCCGCTGCTGAAGATCTTGCAGGAATCTTTTCCTTGCTGCATCCACATCGCTCTGATAATCAAGCCTGACAACTTCTGGCAGAAACAGAGGACGAATTTTGGCAGTTCTAAATTCGAATTTGAGGTAACATTCTCTGGGTAGCCAGAGCCTAAACTCAAAAGACGTGGTTAATAAGCTGGTGTATCCTCACTATGGTGGACTGATGAGGTTCTAAAAGCCGTTCATTGAGCAGGCCTACACGTCTTATATACACATAATGAGTAGAATTAATTATTGCATAAAGTCAAAGGCTTCGTTCCTCACCCCACAGTGGTGGCTTTTGACATGAGTTCAGATTTCCGTTCTCTGGGGTTGGGGTATGGAGCTGCTGTTCCTTGGAAGAAGTCTGTTCCTGGCACCTCACCTGTCAGCCAAGGTCTGTGTGACTGAAGCTGTGTGGTGGCTGCTTTATCCTGAAGCTGAGGCAGAGGGATTGAGTTTATCCCATCATTGACAGGGGGAGAATTGTTGGCCACTTTACATGTTGAGTCTTTCTTTGTAAAAGTGGAGGTAATCGTTCTAGGACTGTACAGTTCTGCCATCAGCTAGGCCTGGACGATGGCTGTCAGGTGGTTATAAAAAGTAAACCAAAGCCTGCTAATTTATTTTCCTTCCCACTGCGAGCCTCCACTCCTTAAGTCGCTGCAGTTCTGACAAGGCTTTTGATGTGGTCAGTTTAATATGATGATTATAGGAGGAAAGTATTCCAGACAGCTTGAAGCTTGGCTCAGGTTCTGTTCTGTAATAGGACTGGAATAGTTTCTTGTAATAAATTATAACCGTTCCCGGTGGAACGAAGAGCTTGCTGTTTCTGCCATCTCTGTCTGGATATTAGGTTTCAGTGTACAAGAACCATGTTTTAAGATAAACAATATTACACAGTAACGATGTATCAGTTGCTGCACTTTTCACAGTGTCTGCTTGTGTGCACGACTTGATTTTAAAATGTCTTTCTATAGTGCTGATTTTTCTATCCGGAATTGGAATTTGATTTTAACTTAAATTTGAAACTACTTTCAGGTGGTTTGAGTGAAATATATAGTACACTTTTATCCTTATTTATAATAAGTAGTCATTTTGGAAGTTAATTTATTGGGTCTTAGATATTTGCTTAATGGAAAATTTAAAGTGTGATGTATTTTAATTACACACGTTCTAAGTAATAAGTGGTAGTTTGCGCTCGTAGAAGAGTTTATTTATCTCATTTACTAGCCTCTTACTCTGGGCTCCTGAAGGTGCCTGCCCATCTTCTTCCTGACCTGGTTGTCTCTGCACAGTTCCCAGCCTCTCTGGCTGCCTCCGTGGAGGTTACCGATGGTCCAGCAGATGATAGGCGTAAGTCTTCTGGACCACTGCAGGATAAAGGCAGCTCGGGCTTGAGCCGCTCTTTCAGCACAGCTGCCTTGTGCTGTTTCCTATGCCCCCCAGCGCGGAGATGTCAGTTCGAGGTTTCTGTAGCTGTCTGGCTGGAGGTGATGGGTAGGTTGGCCAGACCATCCATCTCCTCCTTTGCATTTGCATCTTATTCAACCCAAACTCATATTTTTCTTGAGGCATCAGATCAGTATCCGTCTGATTCCCCATCTGGTGCATCAGGTGAGGTTGAGAGTCCTTGCTTAGATTGCAATAAACTCGGGTACCATTCGTGTTAAATTGGGATGTAGGACAGGCTGTATGCAGCATTCAGACTGCTCAAGATTGTAGCAGATTATCACAGCGAAGGAGGTATTCCCCTGCTCGGATTGTAGCAGGCTATCACAAGGAAGGCAGTATTCCCCAGCTGGGTCTTTCCTCTGTGAAATCACTTTCACCAGCTCTGTTGTGAAGCCCAAGGTATTAGTGAGCTTAAGGTTTTGTTCCTCTTCTCATTCTTCAGTGGAATCTAGTTGATTTGGGGCTTGTGAAATTCACAATTCTATGTTGCTAGGCATTCTGACTGAAGTGTTGTTACTTTAATGGTGTTTTTCATCATGCTGATGTGCCTTGCCTCCATGATTGTTCTGGGATGGCAGAACCAGACATAGCCTGGGTTTTCTGTGAACAGGTGACTTTTAACTTTGAAAACCCATGTGTGACCACTGTAAGTTACAGGATGATGTGACCATGTAAAATTGGTTCAGCTTCTCATACGTCATTTTTTTTCCCTTAAGACAAATATGGTCTCTTTAGAAGGCCTTACCAAAGTAGTTGATCCTTCCCAGCTAACTCCCGAGTTCGATGGCTGCCTGGAATACAACCACGAAGAATGGATTGAAATCAGAGTAGCTTTCGAGGACTACATTAGCAATGCAGCCCATATGCTGTCCCGGCTAGAGGAGCTTCAGGATATTCTCGCCAAGAAGGAGTTGCCTCAGGACCTCGAGGGGGCCCGGAACATGATTGAGGAACACTCCCAGCTGAAGAAGAAGGTGATTAAGGCTCCCATAGAGGACCTGGATTTAGAGGGGCAGAAGCTGCTCCAGCGGATTCAGAGCAGCGAGAGTTTTCCAAAAAAGAACTCGGGCTCGGGCAATGCGGACCTGCAGAACCTTTTGCCCAAGGTGTCCACCATGCTGGACCGTCTACACTCCACCCGGCAGCATCTGCATCAGATGTGGCACATGCGGAAACTGAAGCTGGACCAGTGCTTCCAGCTGCGGCTGTTTGAACAGGATGCCGAGAAGGTAAAAGTCAGGCGTGCCAGCCTGACGGAGGGAAGCCGCTGGGTCAGTGGGTCTCAGGGCAAAGACAGATGAGATAATGTGAGGAAATAGAGAAGGAGGAAGTTAATAGGTCAGTGGTTCCAGTGTTCATTCCGCAGCAAGGACTATTCGGAGGCCATCCTCAAATCTGGCCTCCAGTCTTATTCACAGCGCTAGTTTAGAAAGTCCGAGCTAAAACAACCAGTGGTTTGATGAAGAGTATATGAAAGGCAAGCAAGTACAAATTGCCTGATTGTATTCTTAAAAGCAGTGATTATGTATAGATTTTCTGATAGTTGTCCTCTCCTCCAACAAAGCCAGCAAACCCTATTCAGACCTATACTGTGTCCTTTGTAGTAGAAGGTGAGTGATGCTGTCGAGAAGGGGTTTCTAGGTGATGCGGTCAGTAAGGGTCGATGTTCTCATGTCTCCTTCTTGTGTGCTAGAGACACCGACTGGTCACAGTGAATGCTCGTTCATTACCAGGTCATGTGTTCTTTGCAATGTGAAAGAATAGGACACTTGCAAACAGGAATGGTTTGCAAGCCATGAACATAGGTGGAGTAATCACTATTAACCTTGTGGTTTTGTTTTTCCATGGGCTGGTGAACATACTGTAAAGTAAAGGAAAAACTCCCATTAGGCAATTTTGGTATAGGATGCTGACAGTATCACTGGCTTACGGGAGACCGAGTCTGAAAACTCTCAAGTCCTTTGAAATATTTGGTAATTTCGTTGTTTGCATTTGCTCGGGTTTTTGTGTCTGTCTTGCATGAGAGAGTACTGTTTCAGCTGTTAGTAATCTCTGCCTAGATCTTAGCACAGAGAGACCCAGAAGCCCTGGTTCCAGCCTTGTATCTTCAAAGGGAAAGCAGTAGGAAGCATAGGCCACTTTCTAGACCAGGGGCCTGGGCACAGAAGACAGGAGCTTCTATTAGGTTGAGGGAGCCGGCTGAGTTCCTTCTCCTGAGAAAAGACGTGGGGATCTGCTGCCTTAGAAGCTCTCACTTGTTCTCAGAGGCACAAACTCCTGGGAGCTCTGAGGCAAGCCTCCCCAAACCCCCACTCTTTCAGCCCTTTGTCTCTCTGCAGTGATTCTGAGTTGTCTTTTTCCTTCTGGTAGATGTTTGACTGGATCACACACAACAAAGGCCTGTTTCTAAACAGCTACACAGAGATTGGGACCAGCCACCCGCACGCAATGGAGCTCCAGACGCAGCACAATCACTTTGCCATGAACTGTATGGTAAGCTGTGGTCAGAACCTGGGAGGCAGTTAGTGGCTGTAGCACCCACGCAGCACCCAGACTTCAGAGTGACGATGGATGGAGAGGTGATAACTGTCACTTTTCTTTCTTCTGTGACCTTGGACAATCTGCTTGACCTCTTTGACCCTCAGTTGCTAATCTATCAAGTGGGTACAGAGTCTTTCTTTGATAGATTGTGTTATTTACTCTGTATGTATAAAACACTTTAGTGTGACTTTTAAGATGTTGTTAGTGCTCAAGAAACCATAATTAACACCTTCGTTGTTATCTAATTAAAGTATGTAAGGAACTCCTGAAGGTAGGAGTGATGTCTCTTTTCTCCCTCCTTCCTTCCTTCCCACCTCACTTCCTTTCTTTCTTCAGATGTAAGCATTTTCTTTCTTCTTTTCTATAGTACGTTTGTGTTGCTTTTCTCGATTAAGCTTTAATTAGCAAGTGATCACTTTGTACTGTGCTGGTGACAGCAGTTCAGGAGCTTCCTGGGCTTTCCTTGCCCCTCATTCTGACACCTCCACCAGTCATCAGCCATCATGCATGCCAAATGAGGCCCACTAGCTTTCAGTCCTTACTCCCACTGTCTGTAGTGTTTTGAGGAACCTTAAAGAATAAAAGGCTACCTACAAGTACATAAGTAGGCCGTCTCTAAAGGAACCCTGTGAGGGAATATGAAGAATGACGGTCATTCTACCACACCATACAAGCTTCAGGATCAAGTCAAGGCATAGGTACTTGTAGTTGGGATGCCCTAGGACCTCATGGTACGTGCTCTGTAGGGCTGTGTGGGCCACCAGGCTCCTGGTTGTGCTGACAATGATGGAGTCGTGGGAAATGGGAAGACAAAGGCTGGTGTAGTCTGCTCAGGAAATGAAAGTGATGAAGGACTGTGTAACTGAGTCTGCAGATGCTCTCCATCCATGCTTCCCCAGGAGGACCATTTCAGTGGACTGCCCTTCTCTTTTTCTAAAGTTCTAACTTAGAGCCTTGCGTGTGCTCTCCTGACAGACTGTGTGCAGGAGCCTTTTCTCTTAAGGATCAGAGAAAGCAGCCCTAGCAAATCCAGCCACTTTAAGGGGTGTTAAGGGGCATAAGGAGGAACATATGTGTAAATGGAATGTGTTACATCTGTGTTTCTCCCCTTGGTGATGAGTACCTGAGACCCACAGCCAGAGCAGAGGAGATATGGGCCTCGGTTTCCCCATGGTGACAGAGTACCTGAGACCCACAGCCAGAGCAGAGGAGATATGGGCTTCAGTTTTTCCCATGGTGACAGAGTACCTGAGACCCACAGCCTAGAGCAGAGGAGATATGGGCCTCGGTTTCCCNCCCATGGTGACAGAGTACCTGAGACCCACAGCCTAGAGCAGAGGAGATATGGGCCTCGGTTTCCCCATGGTGACAGAGTACCTGAGACCCACAACCTAGAGCAGAGGAGATTTGGAAGTTGGTTTCCCCTTGGTGACAGAGTACCAGAGACCCACAACCAGAACAGAAAAGATTTGGGCCTCAGTTTCATAACTTTCAGCCCATGCTTGCTTGGCTCTTATTTCTGACACTATAATTCTAAGACAGGAAGTGTATGAGGATCAGAGTTGTCTCATGGGAGCCAGAAAGCAAACAAAGGGAAGGGAGCAGGGTCCCAGCAGACCCTTCAGAGGCATACCTGCTCCCTGTCGCTAGACCCATCTCCTAGGAGTGCCATCAGCTGAGGACAAAGCTTAACATATGCTCAATGTGTGAGTCTTTGGGAGACATCCCAAGTCCCTAGCACATTAATTTTAATGTAAAGGAAGTTGGTTAAAGCATTAATATGTCCATATAAGCCAGGAAGTATAATTTAATCTGCCGTCACAGCCTCCTGAAGTACCCTCTGCCTCTGCTGCTGCTTCTGACCTGCAAGGCCTGTGAGTCTCTAGAAAAGGAATGTGGGATGGACTTGCCTGGCCTCTCAGTCCCATGTGAAAGCAACTCCACCAGGTTCTGGTTGAGTGATAGTAGAAAGGATCAACAAAAGGGTGCAAGGAAAGACCAAAGGAGAGAGAGAATTGTGTAGGTTAGGGCTAGGACTCAGGTGACCTATGGCAGGGAAGAAGAGACCGGCAGCTTGGCTCACGGGTGGGAAGACAGAGAAGGACACAACAGAAGGGTTTGGACAGACTGACTAAGAGTAAGCAGCAGGATTCAGGAACAGGACAATGTCATAAAAGTTAATAATACGTGGATAATCTGGGATTTGTTGGTTGTGGGCCTCCACTTCACACTTCCCCATCCTCGATTGAAACAATAAATTAAAAGAAGAGTGGAAGCAGGAAGATACACACTGTAAAGTCTTGCTTTGACAAAAGGAAAAAGCAAGTTTGTTTCGTTTTTTAAAGTCCAGTATACTCGTGTTTTCTCTGTCAGAGGATAGATTCGGGTGGGAATTTCAGCAGAGCAGAAGAGCTTTCCTTCCTCTGAGTGCAGCATCGTTCCTGTTGTGCCTGCCTTCACACTCCCGGGAGAAAGTGGATCCCTTTGAGGAGGGTTTCTATTGGCACAAAATGATACCTCGGGCTTATCCAGACAAGAGAGCTTGTCTTCACACAGACAGCCTTTGGTTGCCGAGTACATCTTTTTCAGTTCCTGGGTTCTAGCCGGGTTCCTTCAGGTCTTTTTGGTCGTTTGTCAGCGACCCTGCCCTCTGGATCCTGGGCAGGGTTGGAAGCCAAGAAGTGAGTAATAATGGTATATTTGTGTGTACCCCTTGTGCATTTGATTGTTTTTGGCTAACAATTTTGCTTTTCAGTGAGTTGATTGATAATTTTACAGTTTTAAAAACAGACTTTGTAATCCAACTCAGGGTTTATGGAAGTCCAGAGAGTAAGGCAATTGATATAGGATGCCAGGTGACTGTGCTTCAGAACTAGGAACTGTTAGCTGGCTGTCCACAAAGGCTCCCTGGCTTTCTTAGGAAGAAGTCCCCTGTCTGCATCCTTCAGTGAACCTCTCCCTCTGCCTCCTCTGCAGAACGTGTATGTAAATATAAACCGCATAATGTCTGTGGCCAACCGCTTGGTGGAGTCGGGCCACTATGCCTCTCAGCAGATTAAGCAGATTGCGAATCAGTTGGAGCAGGAGTGGAAGGCATTTGCGGCAGCCTTGGACGAGCGCAGCACCTTGTTGGACATGTCCTCTATCTTCCACCAGAAGGCTGAAAAGGTCAGTGTCTGAACCCCCAGCCCACAAAGCAAGAGCTAGAACATACCTCCCTCTAGTCCTCTTGTGTAACTGAGCCTTAGCGGCCTTCAGACAGGATTTGCTACGAGCGCTGCTGTTCTCAGCCATGAGCTGCAATCCATGCTGGCTCGTTCTGTGCTGTGCACACTTAGGCACTTGCACTTTGAACTCTACATTTGTCTTGTTTGCTCGCCGATTCATTTTGCATATGAGGTAGGGGGTCTTTGTATAGTTCAGGCTGGCCTGGGGCTTGCTGCCTTCCCACTGGCCGGACCCCCACTCCCATACCTCCGGAGCTGGAATTGCAGGTGTGTCCACAGTGCCCGACTTTGCTTTTGCTCTTCAGGGTTTTGTTTTTGCTGCTGTTGTTTCCCCTTTCCTTTGTAAAATAACAGAACAAAACCCTACAAACTTGCTTGGGAGGATTGTGTCAGAGCATGAAAACAGCCACCTGTCTCTGCCCTGTGTGTGTCTGGTGTGTGATAAATACAGGTTGTATCTCTTTCCTGAAATACGTGGGAAATTGGTAAGGGGTCAGGGTCCAGATAAAGACTATATGATTGAACATTCTTACTTGGAAAATCCAAAATGCTCTGAAATATTTGTTTGAGAAGGCAGTTTTGTAAAGCTCTGACATTTCAGATTTCATGTTTTCTCGCTAGCGGTGTTTACTGCCTATAATCATAAGCGGTAGCTGCTGTTCTTTCTCCCCATCTTTTCTCTATTCCTTTGCCTCCTCCTCCCCATCGTCATCACTCCTTCTATTCTCTGTATTATCTGCATGGGAATACTACAAGCAGTAGACTTCCTCTACATCAGGGCGCTGTGGAGGTGCTCCCAGCCCTTGGTAGCCCAGCCAGCTGTGCATCTCTGCAGATGGCTGGGCCTTCTACGATGGCTCTAAGAGGTACGCCTGGCTTCACACTTACTTTCTCAGTTGGCAGTGTCTCCTCTTGGCAGAGGTGGCAGTGGGTATTCTTGCCTTTCTTTGCCAGGAGGCCCTCCACACCAGCACCCTTCCCAAGTACTTCTTTGTCCAGGATTGGGAGGCTTACTGGTGCCCCACTGCAAGGGTGGGAAAGGATAGGTCCAGTCTTTTGGCCTTCTGCAGCCATAGGGAAGCCGTGCCAGCAAGGCTGTGTGGGAATGGCTTTTGGGCAGGCAGTTTGCACATCTTGACTAAGTGTTGTTAGATCCTGACCTTACCTTGGCTTCATGGGCTGAGGAGCTGTTTGACACTCTTGTTTAAGAGAGGGTTTATGGATCCCACCACACGCCTCACACCTCAGCTCAGGCACGCCTGTCTGAATAGACTCCAGGGAAGGAAGGTGGCAGAAAGTGAGAGATGGCTTGTGACTCTGACATTATTGCAGGGACGATGCTATCAGTGAAACACCTTTCCACGGGTTCCTGACATACAGTGCAGGGACCCTTCACTGTGAAGACTGTTGGATGGTGGGTGGTGACTTATTTCAAAGGAAGAAGGCCGGTGCAGCTTTCTCTCTTCTGAAGGGAGATGGCTGCCTTTGTAAGGATTGGCATGCTGGTTCTGAGAAGGACAAAGTTTCTTTTCGTCTCAAAGCAGTTGTCAATAAAACTAAACAGAGGTCCCAGCTTGCCCAGGATTTCAGCAAGGCAGTCTCGTGTTGCACAAGATAGTAATTAGCAATGATCTCAACCCTAGAAACCTTTAAAGTGTGAAGCAAGGAAAGAAGCTAGTGGAATATAAACAGGAAAAAAAAAACTTAATGGCATCACATGAAAGCGATGAGTGAGGCCTTCAGATTCACTGTTGGACGTCTTACTAACCATGCACTTAACCATTTCTATGACCAGGGATAAACAAACCCACACATGGAGCGTTAAAGTAGCAGGCTTCTTCTTCAGCGTGAACTACCGTGCTCTCCACGACCCCATAACTACCTCTGCTCCTACAGGTACAGAGCAGATGCACTTGAACATCTGACGTAGTTGCTAGAGAAAGACAGCTGTGCATTTTACCTCTGTCATCTTTTAACAGCTGTGCTATGACGGTAGCAACCCATGAAGCCAAGAGCTGATGAGTTGTTGGTAGGGATGGGAGGCTCCAGAAACGTACGTGGAGACGATAGAAACACTAGAAGCTGTAACAACTTTTCTCTTTTAGGCCACCAACCAACTCCCACATCATGACGTGGAGAGGTATTATTAGTTTCGAATGCAAAGCCTTGGCTTATGCTTATTTCTGGTTAACTCTTGTAGCTTTACCTGTTTTCTCTTTCTCTACCTCTTGCCTCAGGGCTTTTTACCTTTTCTTACTTTCTTGCTGTCTCTATGTCTAACTGGCTATCAGCTGCCTGGTTTCTTGCCCCAGGCGTGTCTCTTGTTCTCGCCTCCTCCTCTCAACAACTTCTTTCTCCTTTCAACCCTAGATTTCTCCTCCTGTTTATTCTCTTACCCCATCATCCTCACCTATCCCTCTTCTGCCTAGCTATTGGCTGTTAAACTTTTTATTTGATCAATCAGGTGCCTTAGGCAGGCAAAGTGAAACAAATGCCACACATCTTTACATAATCAAACAAATGCAACACAACTTTACATAATTAAACAAATGCCACACAACTTTACATAATTAAACAAACGCAACACAAACAAGTGTGACACATCCTGACACCATTAAATACATCCAACATAAGCAATGTGACGCATCTTTGCACAGCTGAAATATTATTCCATAACAAGGAGCAGGACATCTGGCTTGCAGTCGTGGGAGACCGTCTGTGGACTGTATGGAGGGATTCAGACCTGTGGGTAAACCCAGAACATCAGTTGCTGTTCCCATTCGCTTAGAAATAATCTAGAACAATGCATGTCGTGGGAACATCTCCTCATCCATGTTCTACTATTAAACATTTCAAACATGCAGCAAAATTGAAAGAGCCCAGGGTATTTGGGTGAAATGAACAACTGTAATTTATAGACTTGAAGGAGAATATGCTGGAAGACCGCATTACTGAAAAACTCATGGGGTCCTGATTGAGCTTCATAGTGCTCCACGTCTCTGCACTTGTAGAGAAGAGGAATGGCTGAGCTTAGGAGGGACTGGTGAAGAATGGGCACTGCGTGTGTTCTGACCTTGGTGAGTCCTGTGCCCAGATACCCAGTGCAGAAGGAGCAGTAGGGTACCTTTGCAAGTGTTTCCTTTCCCCTTACCAAACAGAAGAAACACCCAAGGAATTCTTTTTTTTTTTTTTTTTTTTTTTTTTTTTTACTTTTTTTCGAAACAGGGTTTCTCTGTGGCTTTGGAGCCTGTCCTGGAATTAGCTCTTGTAGACCAGGCTAGCCTCAAACCCACAGAGATCTGCCTGCCTCTGCCTCCCGAGTGCTGGGATTAAAGGCGCACGCCACCACCGCCCAGCAGGAATTCTTATAATATAGGGAAAACTACACCAAATTAGGTAGGCAGGAGTAGGTGGGCTCCACCTGCTCTTTGTCTTAAGCTACAGCACATCTAGAGAGGAGCATAAAAGTAGACGCCATGACTTAGACTAATCACCTCTTTGAATCGTATTCAGAATTTTCATGAGGAACTTAAATGTGATTAGGGGACACAGTGCTCATATACATGACCCAGGAACTGCCTAGCTGATGAAAGCAGCCTTCTCTGTGAGGGATGTGTGCCTCAAGGAGCTGCATGGCATCCCACCTCTGTCTCCATGAGCTCTTATGTTGGTGTTCACCAATGCCTTTATAAGTCAGCAAGAATGATGTTTCACAGATGTACATTTTCCAAAGATGTTCCCACCATTCTCTCATCTCCTTGTCTCCACTGATGATCAGGAGTTAGAGGTTCAATTTGTAGTAGACAGGAAGACGGGTCTCCAGTGTTAATGACTTTATGGTAGGTTCTTTCTAGGGACCTGCCTTTACTTAGCTTGGTCATGTGACATGTCCTTCAGGCAGTCCCTTTGTGCCAGGAAGATTTCATAGCAAGTATTTTTGGAATTATATTTTTAAGCAACAAATTAAAATGACTTGATTTTTACTGTCTTTTCAAATCTCCAAGTTTTAGAGCTTTTTGTCCCACATGCTAGCCTGTCACCACTTGTGGCTGTTGAACCCACTTACCATTAAATAAAATTAAGTAATAGGATTGTAATAAAAAATAAACATAAATTAAAAGAGAATTAAGTATTTCAGTGTGTGGCCAGCAACTGCGTGGTTAGACCACAGGCAGATGTTTCCATTGCCGCTGCACTGAGTGCTGAGCCAGCTTATGTAGAGTGAGCTAGAACACTGATTGCCTGTTTAAGCTGTGACTAATGGCTTTCTGTGCTCTAACAGTCAAAAATAAATTAGCTACCCGTGGTTTTGTCGTCCTTGCACAGCTCTTAACAAAATGAAATAAGGCTAAAGATCATTTCGTCTCTTAGTCAGCCTTGTGGAATAAGTGGAGCCAGAGGCGTAACTGTCCAGACAGCTTGTTGAGCAGGATTTGCCCATGCTCCTAAGTCTGGGCCTTGCATGGAGGTCTGTGCCTTGAGCCAGTCCTCATCAGAATAGCTCTTCCGCCCTTATAGTAATATTCACATAAAACTACACTTTTCATTAACATATAAAAAGAAAACGTTTATTATTAAAATGATGTGTGTTTTTATTAGGCTGGGGAGATGGCTCAGTGGGTAAAGCACTCACCACCTAAGAATGAGGTCTTGAGTTCAATCCCCAGCATTTATATGACACTGGATTCATTAGTGCATATCTGTAATCCCACAACTCCGATGGTGAGATGAGAGTTGAAGATGGGGGTCCTCAGCAGCCTGTAGGCTGGCCAGCCTAGTGGATGCAAGTCTGAGCAACAGGAGCCCCAGAAAGCAAGGACCACAACAAGGAGCCCATGCTATCACACACACACACACCTCTGAATGAACACATATACCTGAACACACACATACACACACACCTGAAACACATACATATGCAGAGACACACACTCCTCAACACACACAAATGCACACATACAAATGTATCAAACAAAGAACAATGATTTATACATGATTTTCCTCTTGTGGAATATACATTTGGGTTATTTAGGCATGTATCTGAGTTAAATAATGAAAAAGAATAGACTATCATTTCAGTATCCCTTTGGAAGCAAACAAAGATTATGGAACAGTCCTATACTAACCTTATTTTTGAAGTAAACCTTCTTTGCAGATATCTTTCTTCAGAGTCTCACCTTAATTCTTGGCTTGTGATAATACCAATATTCTCATGGAATGGGAAGGATTTAGGGTAAAAGCTGTTTGGAAACAATAGTATATTAAGAAGTAGGCTGGTGGCATGCAGAGTGATCATTGGCATGTTTGGGTCATACCAAGCTTGCTAAACTGTTTCCCCCAGGTTTCTGTATTGGAGCCTCTGAGCTAGATTCATGGTTTGTGTGTGGAAATGCTCACATGCCCCATGGCCAGAGGAGAAGAGAAAAGTAGACTATTATTATAGAATTCAATTATTATCTAGAAACGAAAACTGAGATGAGATACAGGGAGGAACTCTGAGGTTTGTGCTTGACTGTGTTGGTCTCATTTTCAACCACTTGGTTTTTCCAAGGAGGAACAATTGCTTATGAGTAATAATCAGATCGTTCAGTCTAGGAAGTTTCAATTTGTTTGTCTCCTCCACCACCTGTGCTGGGCAGAGGCCTCAGGAGCTGGGGGAGGGGATTGAGGGAGGGTCCTGGTTAGGAAATAAATTGCCAGGAGGACCTTAATCCTAAGATACATGCTTAGAGTAAATTAGTTTGCTAAGTAATTATTCAAGGTCTCAGTTTGAAGCCGTGTCAGTCATTTCTCCCTCGCCCGTTAGACTCAGTCTTGCAAAGTTATCTGACTCCTTTTCATCTTCTGTTCAACAACACTTTTTAAAAAAGACATTTTTGGCTGGCTCAAGCAAGATGACTCTCAGTAGCTACAGCTAAGAGCATTAGTTGCTCTTCCAGAAGATCAGGGTTCAATTGCTAGCGCCCACATGACAGCTCATAGCTATAACTCCAGTTCCAGGGGAATCTAGCACCCTTACACGGACATACAGGCAGAACAACAAAGCACATAATGAATGAGTTTTGAACAAAAGACATCTTAAAATTGTTTTATTTAGTGTTAGAAGCTCTGCCTTTCTCTGTGCTGTGGGTCCCGGCCTGGCCTACTCACTCCTGTTCCCTATGTAAGGTCCTGGCCTGACCTGTTTGCTCCTGTCCGCTGTGCTGGGGGTCCGGCTTGGCCTGTGCATCCTGCTATGGATTATGGCCTGTGCCTGAGGTATACAGAAACTGAAACATGGCATCAGGTTTTATATAAAGAAAGAACTTATTTAAATTAGGTAGTCAGCCAGCTGGCTGCTGGGAGCCTTCTACAGAAGAGTGGGCAGGGAGAGCTTTTAGGTCCCTTTGTCAGGTGTAGTACTTCTTCATGTACGTGGATCATGGTTCTTCCCTGAAGGAGTTATGTCTCCTAAGGAGGAATTTGACCCACTGCCATGAGGAGGTCGTTGCTCAAGGTGAACTGGCTTGCTCTGCATGTCCATTCTTGAAGAGCCGATTTCAAACTATCTTTGAATCTATCTTGGAAGTTTTTCTTGGAAAACAACTTAAATATTTTGTTTTTTCAGGAATCTATGCTGAGTGTATCGAGTCCTGTCCTGATTTTAGTTGCTTCAAAAATTGGGGGTGAATGCATAGAGATTTGATGCAGTGGCCTCTGACATTGCTCCCCATTAAATTGTAGACTAGTGTGGCATCTAATTAATGCATGTTCCATAAAAAGCTTCTTACTTCTTCTTAGTACATTGTAAGTCTGTGTTTGGGGTGCTTGGCAGTGGCTATTGTCTATGGGCTAATTAATTGCTGACTTGGACCTGATGACTTATTAATAACGGTGGCTAACTCCAGCCAATTCATATTTGAAGAGGGTTTGCAATGACTTATTAATTAGTACTGAGTGCACGAGAGGAGGAAGAGAAAGTGAAGCAGCATTGGAGATTACTCAGCAGCATCTGACCTGCCCTGATTGACGTTTATAGAACAAGCTACCCAAGAAACACTTAGAATACGACGGAGTAGTTATGTGTGTCTGTATGTGTGGGAGGAGAGGTCTGGGGTAATCTCATTATGACTCCTATTGCCTTGAGAGCATTAGAAGACTCCATAGAAGTGGTGATGGAAATCATCAGTGGAACTCATGGTGGTGGAGGGATGCTTGAAGCCACCAGAAACCACAGGTTGTCTGGCGACACTGCCATGTCTTCAGACTCTGAGGTTTGCATGTACAGTAGCTACACGGGTGACTAGTCTGTCTGAAGCTCCTGTATACTGTGAATGAGGTGAATGTAGCTGGAAGTTTCTGTCCCGCCTGGTCCTGCAGCTGTTCAGTCCCAAAGAAACACACAGAGGCTTATATTAATTATAAATTGTTTGGACTATTAGAACTTAAATTAACCCATAATTCTTTTTTATGTTTAGCCACATGGCTTGGTATCTTTTCTCAATGAGACATTCTCATCTTGCTTCCTCTGTGTCTGGCTGGTGACTGGTCTCTGCCTTTTTCTTCGTCCCAGAATTCTCCTAGTCTGGTCTGCTCACTTATACTTCCAGCCTGGCTACTGGCCAATCAGAGTTTTTTTAAATCAGTATAAGTGACAAATCTTTACAGTGTACAAGAGCATTATCCCACAGCACATGAAGGTTGTTCTCCTTGTACTTGAGAATTATACGCTGCCTCTCCTCTCCCAGCTTCCCACCCTCTGCTTTCCCTGCTGAGCATAGACTGTGAGGGACTAGCCTCAGAGAGGTTAAACCCATCAGCTGTTGCCATCTATTTGGCTCTTTAATTGGGCTTTCTATGCTCTTTTGACACTCCACTGTGAAGGATTCTGATAGCTTCTCCCTATGAGATTTGCCAGTGACTTATCACTGTTGATGATCTCTGGAGGTAGTGGGGGGAGTGAGGTAGGATTGGAACCGGGGTCAACATTCCAAGCTGAGCATCCTAGGCTGCCTTACCAGTTTCCACTTCCTGAAGTTTCTCCCGAAAGCCTGGAGATTAGGCAGCCTGGACCTTCGCAGCCTGAGCTGAATAGTTTGAGAGACTCAGTTTTCCTGTAAGCATGCAAGAGGCAAAGTAAAGTTGCAGACAACATCCCCCCCTCCCCCAGTGAAGGCCACCCTGATGCTCAGCTCTCCTGGGCAGAAAGGGGAGTGGGCAGAGTGAACTTGATGTTCCATTGCTGCGGTTCAAGGCAGGTAGGAGGCAGAATTTTGGTGTGGACTGGGAAAGCAGGAGAGGACAGGCAGACGAGACAATGCTGCTCTGGCTCCGTGAGCAGCTGGCACCAGCAGTTCTGTTGACTGCATCTGCTCGCACCGGCAGCCCAGTGATATACAAACATGTTATTATTTGCTTACATTCTCCCTCAGCTACAACTCCTTATCAAAATCATGTTGGATTTGTGATCGATAGAAATAATCTAAATGATTTGTGATCGATAGAAATAATCTTTTCTTTTTCTTTTAACCTCCAAGTACATGAGCAATGTGGATTCATGGTGTAAAGCCTGCGGTGAGGTAGACCTTCCCTCCGAGCTGCAAGACCTGGAAGACGCCATTCATCATCACCAGGGGATCTACGAGCACATCACCCTCGCTTATTCTGAGGTAAGGGTGTGTTTTACCTAGAGTGCAGGGCATTGATGGATTTAAATGATAGCTCTAAAGCTGTAAAAGGACGTCGTGGGCAGCTCAGGGAAAACTGTATCCTGTTAAACTGTAGTATATTCAGGCAGCATTTGGATTTCTGTTAGGTACGGGATGAAGGTGGGGAGTAAAGTCTGTGGTAGCCAGAAAGCAGTCTTTACATGGACTGAGGCTTTTGGAAATGGGGTGCCTATTTTTATCTGTTAAATAGTAGAAGTGCCAGTCTTCTTTCTGCATATATTTGGGAAATCTGCACTTGTGTTCTATATAGTCTAGGCAAATTCAATTTAATCTTTGTGAATGAATCTCGTTAGAGGAAGGGAAGCCTGCTTCGGTTGCATGCTCTGGGTCCTGAAGCATTTACTGTTTTCCAGATGTGTAGAGCTTGCTGGGTTAGACAGCCAAGTGTACTAGTTGCTTTCATACAGGTGTGACCACAATACCCAACAAAAACAACTGAAGGGGAGAAAGATCTCTTTTGACTCATTGAGTTTAGGGCTCAGGGCTCCTCACAAGAAACAGGGAGATGGAGACTGGAACCAGGGCCAAGCCATAACCTTCAGACCCTATTCCTAGTGACCTTCTTTTACTTGCTCAGCCCATCTCCAGATTCCAGAGCATCCAAAAAGTACATGAGATCATGGAGGACCAGGCACCAAGTGTGACATTTCCTTTGTGAATTTTAGGGGGACTGTATTAAAATTATGCTTGATGCGCCCATGTCTCATTTGCTGTTGCCCTCTTCTGTGCCGTGCTCTGTGGTACAGATTTTAGACAGACTTACTGCTCACCCTTCTGAGGTGGGTACTGTTATACCCCTGCCATACAAGTGAGGACACCAAGACATTGAGGTGACATGACTTGTGCCAGGTCAGCTGGTAGAGCAGGACCCATTGATCACTCTGTCACCTCTCCTAGCATGTCACTGATAGCCAGGTGAGGACTCAGTCACAGATAGGTTGTAGAGTGTCATCTTCGCCCGTGTCCTGTTTACCTGGCTGTGCAGATAGGTGTGCAGATAGGCTTGGTTGTGGTTACTGCTGCTGTAATGAAACACCATGACCAAAAGCAGCTTAAGGAGGAATGGGTTTATTTGACTTACTCTCCTGTATCACTGTCCCATTGAAGGAAGTCAGAGCAGGACCTCACACAGGGCAGGAACCCAAGGACAGGAGCTGATGCAGAGGCCGTGGAGAGTGCTCTTTACTGCCTTGGCCTTCATGGCTTACCTATCCTGTTTTCTAACAGAACCCAGGACCACCAGCTCTGGGGTGGCACCACCGACAATGGGCTGGGTCCTTCCACATCAGTCACCAATTAAGAAAATACCTACAGGCTCACCTGCCGCTCATTCTTGTGGATGCATTTTCTCAGCTGGTGTTCCCTCCACTCAATGACTCTAGCCTGTGCCACGTTGACATCAGATTAACCAGTGGGATGGGTCTTTGATAATGGTGAGACTCTAAGGAGTAGGGGTGGGCAGAAATCCAAGCTTGCTTTCCAGTAAGGTTTTCTCCTTTCTCTTTAATAGGAAGCATTTATACTGTTCTGTGCTGATGGCTGCTGTGAAGCCTCAGTCAGAGAAGCGTTCAAAGCTCCCCACAGAGGGCTGGGCATGCAGATAAATGCTTGCTAGGTTTAACTCTTCCTTGGTCGGAAGCACATCTACTCCTGTCAGAGTTTCCAGGACTCCGCGTGTGTTTCAGTCTGGTCCTTTGTCATACCTAACTGACAGCTGGTAGCACCCTGTCCTTGGGCCCAGGTCTCCTGCAGCCTAGTGTCCGTGTGCAGGTTCAGTGGAGCCGCAGAGCGCTGTTGTGCTTGGCTCAGGTGTTGTCCATTCTCCTTTCTGTTAAGGTCACCTTTTTGCTCAACAAGTGTCTGGCTTTTTTTTGAGTACTGTAGTCTCTCTACACCACCCCTCTCCCCACGCAGACATCCTGTCCACAGATCCATTCATGTCTCCTACTTTTCAGGTCAAATGTTGCATTAATATGTCTTGACCATCTCTTTTCCTGCCTTTTATGTCTTAGATTGTCCTAAAAAGTACAGAACTTTCCTTGTTAACCAGGCTGTATCCATCTAACCCACCACTCAGCCACCCGTCATCCCCTCTACATCACACTTACACATGTACACATAATTCTCTCTGTGTCTGATTGTAACTGTGTTACAGGCACACGTGCTGACACTGGTTCTGCACTCCAGTTCCACCAGGGCTCTTGGCAACCTCCCCCAATGAGCGCTCCTAAATCTCTTACTGAACAGCAAGAAGCTTTCCTTGTGTTTTGTTTGTTAACTATTGGGTTAATTTTGTGTCCCTGCTGTCTCCCAGATGTGTAGTGTGACTTCTGTTTCCTATTTCTCTGCCACCCACCCTTTAGCTCATTACCTCAGCTCTGCTTTTTCTCCCTTCCAGAAAATGAGAAAGACCGGACTGCTCTGATTTTTTTTTTTAAGGTGATTGTCCACCCATCCCACCCCCAATCAGTGTTTTTAAACTTACTTGAGAATTCAGCTTCTTAAACTACACCTCAAGAGATGGCAAACTTCCACTCGGGTTTCAGTAGTGGCAGAGTGACTGCCATACACATGACTTTGAAGCCACTAATTGAGTAGTTCTTTGCCTTGTTCTCAAGAGCCTTGGATGTACAGCTGCAGGGTCCTGTGTGCTATGGTGTCTGTAAGATGCTGCCTCTCATTGGTGCTTCCTTCTCTCTCTCACCATCTCCACTTATTTTTTCATTCAGGAACAGCATCTGCATTTGTCTCTGTATGTGTCTCTTGTCTGCTGATGTTGTTTTCTGCGCTCAGGTGTCTGCTTTCCTTGGTCTTAGTTGGTCCATGCCTGTGTTACTCCTGTGTGTGTCGTGGTCAGATGGAAGGATCAGTTAAGTCGTGCCCATGGCAGACTTTTGAGAGAATCAAAGAAGATGCTGGTAGCCCTGACTCCCTGCAGATGGTGCTTTAATCTCACAAAGCTATGGGCAGGGCCAGTGTTTTAGGCGAGGTTGAGTGGTTTTGTGTATTTTGCCCGTTTTTCTCTTGTCTCTGGACTGTCACTTCCTAATACTTGTGGATCAACACCGTCCCTTCAGACCTCACGGACCTTTCTCAGTATAGTATTTGTTTGCTCTCTGGCTTGTTGTTGGTCTTACAGCCTTGAGCAGTGAAGTCTAGGTGTTGTCCTCTTTGGGCAAGTGAAACATCTTCCTTTAGGGCTCTCAGTTCAGAGTCTGGCTTGCTGAGAAATTCAGAGAACAAAGTGCTAGAACTAGGCTAGGCCAGCTCCAGAAGGTCTCTGGGGTGTGTTTTTAGGGCGGTTCACTGGGATCCGCATAATAAAGTGTGCTGTCTTAGTCACTGGGAGCTACTCAGGAAGTATACCAGGGAGATTTTATACAAATTTCCCCCTAAATGTTAGGAACATACACATCTTTGATGTAGTAAGTTTAAGTTTTTCTTTAGTTACAGTTCGCTTTTGTCAGTGTTTGTGTTTTCTCAACTCATGTAGGTATTAAAACATATTTGTCCATGCATATATTAATAGAATGTTACTCTTTATAAAATGTGATTTGATTGCCCATCAGGTCCCATGGCTCATATTCCAAGGAAACAAAGAACAGACCAATAACTGAGCCAGTTTGATCTTTAAACAACTGTGGGAAATCTTGCTCTTTGATAATGAAATCTGACTTTCTTTCTGCACCTGCTTTGTCTTGTACAGGAGGGGCTGGAGTCCCTGGGTGGCTCCTAGAAACAGCTTAAGCATCACTTGCTCCTGTAATTAATGATATTCAGACTACACCACTCACTGAATGACATCAACTTTATATTACTTCTTTAAATATTTAAAATGTATTGTTTTTGTTTTGTTTGTCTGTGTTGTTCCCGCACATGTGACCATCTTCCATCATTAATTTTCTTCTGATTGTTATGCACCATTTAAAATCTTTCCATATGGCACAGCCACAGTACTTATAAAAATTGAAGTGCATTTTTCATTACTATATTTCCAAAATAATGGAAATTTTGATTAAAGTTATTGAAATATACATGATGTGATGTTGTCTAATGTGCTTAAATAACACTTTTTAAGCACCGAATGTGTGCCTACTAACCGAAGTAGAATTGTTCCAAAGGTCTGAAGAATCACTGTGGCTCGACTTGCTTCAGGAGCCCTGTGCTATTCTTTCCAGTGGAGAGGAAGGGGCCCAGCCTCAGGATTCTCGTTGAAGCAGCTGTTGCCGGAGTCAGATCACTGCTACATTGTACTAAGGGACAAGCTGGAGCCTAGGAATTCTTTCTAGCATCAGTTCAGTGAGAAATCAGCAATTTAGCTATTGAGTCCCAAGAGATGACGCACCCTAGGGCATAGCGGAAACAATGCTACTGACTCATCTGAAATAAAACGTGTGGACTCCAATGTTCCATGTATAATTTAAATGCCCATAAGCAGTGTATATGCTGGCTAGGCACAATAGAAAGGTGATTGATGACCAAGCATATTTCAGTTTATAAACACCCAAGTACCTGCATCTGCACTGGAAGTGATTCGGCATTCAGACTGGCCACACATGTAAACCCGATGTGCATATGGCCACAAAAGAAGGCTCTGGAGATGAGGTCCGTCAGGGAAGTACATCCTGAGAAGGAATTGACAGGGGGAGGTGGTGTTCTGAGTGCTGAGTGGCTCTCAAAGGGTAGTGAGTGCCCTTTGCTCTGTGAACATGGTCATCGTGTTCCTGGAACAATCAGCGGTACTGCAGGGGGGCACAAAAGGGGAAAGGGCAGTTCCTCACTGAGTGTCCAGCCTCCCAGTCTGTCATAGAAAACCCAAATCATCCCCCACTTCATGCAGAGCGGCACACACATTGCCTCCCAGAGGCTTCCAGGGCAGCAGATATCTCCTGGCTGCTCTTACCCCATTTTGTTTCAGCTGGCACCATCTGTGGTTAACAAGGTTCTTTGCTACCTGGTCACTGTCATTTTAAGTTTTGCTTATTATAAGGATGTGTCAAATGAGTTGCAGACTCCCAAACCTTTTTAAGAACAGTCCACAGTTCCCCAGTGGTACTGGCCTGGAAAACCCTGTGTTACATTTTTGCGGGCCTGGAAAACCACTGTGTTACATTGTTGCAGAGCTGCAGTGTTGGGCGGACCAGAAAGCTGGTTCCAGAGCTCTCTGGTGCAGCCCTGTGCTATGCAGACCCTGGGTGAGCTGTCTGTTCCAAGGTCCACTGTGTTCCAAGTCAGTTGGCATCTAGGCTGTTGTTAGTTCTCTTAACAGAACTCCAAATGGTTTCAGGTTTGGAAGTGTTGAGCAGGAAGGAAGGTCTTGAGAGGGTTTCTTAGGGTACCCTGATTCTGTGTTCCATGTACACTCCCCAAGTGTGACAGGTGACATTTTTTTTCCTGCTGCCTCTGGCATAATTATTCATAATCTGAAGAATCCCAGATTGGAAAACCACATACTGCTTATTTTCTTTTTCACATCCACTCCTCCTTATTTCTGTGGATAGCCTAAATGCTTTCATTTAATTGTAATTTGGTAATTAGCCACCATAGTATAATACTGTGGTGACATTCTAATCAGAATTACTTCTTTAAAGTTAATAGGTCAAATAGAGTGGCATTTTTAGTTGTGTTTCAATTTTGTAAAATAGAGTTCATCAGAAAGTTTACTTTTTACCCGGAGCTAGTTAATCACTGGCATCAATATTGTGATGATGTATGTTATATTTGCTCATAATAACTCGAGGACATTTTACTTTAAGCTTCAGTTCACAGTTACCTTAGCAAAGCAAGTGGACTTGTTGACTTGTGTTACATGGGCCGATTGAGAGCAGTTTCTCATCTTTATGCTATTGGAAGTTTATTTTCACTTGGTGTTTGATGATGTCATTGGATAACTGATGAATGGTTTTACATTTTATTTTATTTTATTTACCTATGGTTGCATGTGGCTGTACATGGGCACACATGCACCTGATCACGGTCTGCATGCAGTCTGGGCAAAGCATACATGCTGAATAATCTCTCCCATGTGTTGTGAGCAGGTCAGCCAGGATGGGAAGTCTCTCCTTGATAAGCTCCAGCGTCCCCTGACTCCCGGCAGCTCTGATTCCCTCACAGCCTCCGCTAACTACTCTAAGGCTGTGCACCATGTCCTGGATGTCATCCATGAGGTGCTGCACCACCAGCGCCAACTCGAGAACATCTGGCAGCACCGCAAGGTGCGGCTCCACCAGAGGCTGCAGCTCTGTGTCTTCCAGCAGGATGTTCAGCAGGTGGGTGCCCATGGCCTTTGCAGAGAGCTAGCTAGCCCTGGTTCCCGTCCAGTGAGGGTGGGGGCTCTGGTTTCCGACTATGGCCTGATACTCCCAGGTGGCCCTTGGCTACTCACTCTACTGTGCTGACACCTGGGGTGAGCGTTACTGTTCTATCCACTCCCTCTCACTTTTGTTGGCTTGTGAGAGTACTGTTTTATTTTTTTAAATATGGCTACTGTTACTCTAAGGTAGGGAGTGCCACCAGTGGTACATAGTAGGTGGTTAGTAGCTGTCAAGTGGACTGTTATGGCTGGCTGTTTCTGAATAATCGGCATGTTTTTGTGACTTTGGTGGTAGAAAACAGGGTAAGTTGGGGTCCTCAGCCTGTGGCAGAACACCAGACTGGGGGAGCATGCAAAGTGTGGCATAGCTATGACAATAATTAACTCAGGTTCTTGCCCTATAACCAGCGTAAACTGTATACAAGTCCTGGGGATGACGATGTCTGTGTATCTGCAGTGCTAGCATATTAAAGGTTGGCCTGAACCCAACCCCAGCAGTTGTCCTGGGGTCAGACCTCTCTCCTTTTTGACCTCATTGTATCCCTGTGCACAGTTCAGGCAGGTTCATGGCTGTCAGATTTCTGGGAGTCACCTGAGAGTCAAGTGGGTTTCTGCTTGGTGGACTGGGACTTTGGAGAGTCATACTGCAGACAGTGTTTTTGACAGATAAAAGATTCTCCTTGTAGACATCGTTCAGTGCTGATCTGGTAGGGTCGCAATGCTGATAGCAGTTCTATGGTTTATACTGTTCACCTATCATTCTCAGTTTCTTTTGGTGATTTTGAGTTCTCTGGAGATCACATATATAAAATGACTCAGCCATGTGCATTCTGGTATTTTATTACCTTTTATTCTTCTTATTAATCAGGGGAAGAATGGAAAGTAGGGGAGAAGAGTGTTGAGGTGGCCTCCTGGAGGCCTTGTGAGGGAATGAGTACCATAAGGTGAAGGCCCCAATTCTCCTTCATCTAAATTGCTCAAAAAATGCTTGCAAGCCAGGACAGTTAATAGATTAAGTACATCTCATACCCCTTGGATCTCGTTTGGTGACACAGTTATAAGCCAATGCCATTTCTAACAGGGGCCACTCTTCTCTCCCAAGGAAGCAGCAGCAGGGTGGTCTCTTTCCCTGGCTATTTCAGACCCTGGTTTTATGAGAGTAATGGCTGGACCTGTCTAGGCTGGGGAGGGCACTGAGAAGGAAGTCCTTCAGAAGAGCTTCAGGGTCCAGCTATCTGGTCTGGTACCAAGTACTTAATGTACCTGAATTTGAAAACAGCACATATTATGTGGACAGTAACCATAATTCTGATCTCATGTGTTTAAGCCAGCATTTACAGACTATTAGGTGGAATATCACACACCAATACTCCTATTAACATCCCACAGAAACAGATATTGCCACTAAGGGGACCATTTCTTGTTGACTTGTAATGGTTTGAACCTCTAAATGAAAACAGGAAATCTCCCTGTAGGTTTGACTTGTGACACCAGAGCTAAAAGTCAGAAAAAGTAATCAAAACAAATGTGTTAATAGTAGGATAGAAAACCCAAAAATGCTTCTCTGGAGCTCAGGAGATGGGTGATAGAATGTTTTGTCATTTAAAGCAAGGTGCTGGTAAGCTGAGACAAAATGCGCGAAACAAACCAGAGCAGCATTTTAGAAAGGTATCAGCGGAAGACAGATTTGTACAGTTGAGAATAATCTATAAGAATATAATGAGCCAGCTAGCAATCCCATACATTTTGTTTGGGGGATTGGAAAAGCTTCAGCCGCTATTGTGCAGGAGAAAGAAATATAGAACTTTCTCCGTATAGACACTGAACGATAATGGTTTCCTGCCAGCAGCCCTCCTAGAAGAAAATCCTTGCAGGAGCATTGGCTAGACTGTTGCAAGCTCTCAGGAAATTGGGTCACAGGGGAATGGCTGGAGAGTTTGGCTTAGTGGTTAATTTCCCATAATTTCTGTACAGAAGCAGTTTGGAATGGTAGGAAGGGGCGTGGTCAAGTGGAGTTGGTCTGGGCCATAGATTCCATTCAAAGGACGGCATGGGGAGTGGAATCTGTTGCTGCAGGCTTACCTGGCACAGGCATCCTAGCTGCTATTGCTCTTGCCTTTGGCATTGGTAGCTTGAATAAGACCTTTGCCATCCTTCCTGACAATCACGTAATCCACATTTCCATCTCCTGTTTCCTGTCAAGTTGTCCTCATGGAATGTTTATTTGCATTAAATTGTGGATAATTGTCTTACTTCTTGGCAGTAAGTAATTTAAGCCTACGCTTTCATTTTTATGGAAAGCTAATGGTGTTTGCTGCCCTGTTCCCAGTCATGGAAGTTGTCCAAAGCAGGATGCTCTCACACTCGGTTTTCTGCCTCACCTGTCCGGTTTGCCCAGCTCTTAGATGGTCAGGATTCAGTTATCCAACACAATGAGATACATAGCCCTGCATATCTACTTTCTGGAGGCAGGCCACACCAGTGTTCATCAGGCAAGGAGACTGCTCCCTCAAAAGCCTTCATTTGCTCCTGGCAGCCTCCTGTGTGAGTGTCCTTCTGGAGTTACCTCCTGGAAGAGCTCCTTCCAAGTATATAATGTACTATCATATACTGTCATAGACAGGAAGTCAGGCTCACATGTACACTAATGGTCCTAGCTACTTGAGTCTGGGGTTAGATCCCAGGAGATAAAGACTGGCCTAGACAGCATAGTGAAACCCTGTCAGGGGGAAAAAAAAATCAGAAAACCTTTTTTAAATGATTGAGAAAATCTGATCTATTCTAGATTCTTCTCATCTATACTTCCCTATCCCTTCCCTTCTCGTCTGTTCTGAGAGGTCCAGAGGTCGTGTGTTTGTTGTGTGAGCCCTTTCCCTGGGGCGATAGAAACACATGTGGGCTCATGTCTAGATAGGACACCAACGACAGCCCAAAGTATGATTCACACCAAACTCCACCTTGGAGAACCAGTGAGTTTATTGTACTACTTACAGAACATGGAACCCCAAAGCAACCACATGGCCAGAAATTCTCACCCTACCGTGGATGACAACTTACCTAAAGCTGTGTAGAGTCCCCACTTTAGTTAACCTTCCCTGGTCTGTATATTCCAGCACCTCCCAAGGCCAAAAGACCATGCACAGTTAGGGTAAAATTATATACTGTCTTTATTTATTTTGTCCATAACATGTGACTTAGGAGGATCCATTAATAGGACAGAAAATACTATTAGCTTGGCATGTTGAGGTGGAAGATCGTCACCAGTTAGTTTAAGGCAAGCCTGCAGATACACAGTGAGTTCGAGGACAATTTGGGCTACATAGTGAAAACCTTTCTCAGGAAAGAAAACATCTACTAACTATACATTGTATCTCTCAAACAATTGCCAGAGGGTAGGAACACTGGTGGTATTCTCTTCCTAGCATAGGGAAGGCTCTGGATCTGTCCCCAACAAAACACACACATACACTTGCATGCATGTGTGTACACGCATACACATTGCTGAAGTGGGTAAGTCTTTGTTTTATGATTAATTTGTGATTTGTGTACATTGGTGGTTTTCCCTGCATGTATGTGTGTGTGAGGATGTTGGATTCCCTGGGAGAGGAGTTACAGACAGTTGTGAACTGCCATGTGGGTGCTAGAAATTGAGTCCAGGTCTTCTGGAAAAACAGCCAGTGCTCTTAACCACTGAGCCATCTCTCCAGCCCTGTGGATAAGTTTTTATGTGTTTTTATCTGGATGTTCTTTGGTTTCTTGCCTAGATTGTAGAAATATCATTTCTAGAGATGAAAATCCAGTTTTGTTTTTTAATGCTGCCACAGTTTCCAAATAGACTTTGCACCCTGTCATATGGCGTGGTCATGTCTAAGACCATATACTATGTCAAGCCTACATTTCAGGTTTTCTCTTGAGGTAACCTTTTAGAACCTTGCTTCCAGTTTTAAGTGGGCAATGATGAACATCTGCACCTGCTGCACCTCGGGGCGTAAGTAGAGATTTAGCGCCCATAATTTTCAAAGTTTACAAAGACTAGAGCATGTAATATGTAGCACTTGCATTGGAGTCCGGACACCTGACGTCATCAGATGCCAGAGTGTTTCTAAAACCATGCACACATGGAAGGGTCTGTGAGGATTTGTCTCTTTGACAAGGTTTTAGTATTTGTTCACAAGTTCATAAAGTAATAATCACTGGGAGATACGAATCCACGAGCCTGGTAGAAATTAGGTCGTGGAATCTTCTTACAGAAAACTGTTTCACAGACGGGGTATGCCTTTTAGGATGGCTGGAACCCTGGCCCCTAAACACAAGAGAGAAGTGTCAGGGGCTTGTCCTGAATGCTTGCTAACTGGCCCTAACCCAGTTCCAGTGTCGGCTTTTGCAGTGCCATTTCTTCCCAGCAGTCTGAAATGTCCCAGTGCCAGTCAAGAAGAGGCCAGAACCAAAGCTTAGGAAAAGTGCTGGGAGACTGACTTCTGGGTCCACCACCACAAAATAGACAAACCCTACTGCCTCTGTTAAATGAGAATGACAACTGGCCGTCCTTGTAGTTCACTGGAAGAGCCAGTACTTACTGTATGCACAGCGGTGTGCCCAGCTTCGACAGCAGATGCTCAGATGACAAGATGACTAGTAGTTCGTTTACGTGCTCTTGCCATCATCATGGTCAGTAATGACAAGCTTGTCATTATTCAGTGATTTCCTTTTCATTACAGAGAGAGCCAGGTTAAACCATTAGCAGTTTGCTGCACATTTAGCTTGTGTCTAATTGATGCTTTCATGTTTTTCAGGGCCTTGACCTTAGGGTTGTCATTTGTGTCCATTAGAGGTCACCAGTTAGCAGGAAAGATGACCACAGCCTGCCTTCTGCATAGAGGAAGCTGATATAGGCCTCCTAGGTATTTTGTTCTGCTTCTCAGTCAGGTAGCTGAGGAAAAAGTAAAAATAGAATAAATACTTTTGACTTGTTCTTCAGTGTGGGACGAGGGCAGACCCGAACCAGCCTCGTTTGTTGACAGCCATTAGGTACAACTGTAGTCAGAGATGGCTGACTGGACTGAGGTGATAAAGTTCTCTGACTTGCTAGTCTTTTTGTACTTAAATTGAAGGGTTTGTATGCATGTCTTTCAGATGATGTTCCTTCCGCAAATATATTAGCCTGAGATTCCCCCTGTCAAAAAGAAAAAGCCACCCAGGCTTACTAGTGAGTCAGTAGCCTCGTGGGAGACTCGGGAACTTTAGCAGGGTCCATAGCTGTGTGCTGTGTTTACTAAAGTGTGTGGGACTTGTACATCACAAGTACAAGTTGCTTTGTGTTTGTTCGAGACACAGGGACATCACTGTTTTTACACTTCTGTTTGAAAGACCTGTTGCTAAAGGAAACATGGCTGCTATCGTCCTGTGTGGTCCACTTACAACAGCATTGATTTCCAAGCTATGTTCCCTGAAATATTTCTCTTAGTCTTAAAAAAAAATTAAAACACTGTGAGTTACTCCCTCTAGCTCTCTAGCAAATGGATGAAAGGTGACAGTAACTGTCAGACTTGTGGTTTTCTGATGGCCCAGGGTTTTTGTTGTTTTTAAGTAAAGGAATATATAGGAAATACTACAAAAATGTTTTAAGTCTTCCTCCCCTTCTATCCCTCTGATATCTTACAGATACATGATAGACTGGAGCCTCGATGATACTTTTATAATTCTAAATCCTTCTCAAGTTAAATATTTCTTCTTTTTGTTTATTAAAACTATTATAAATAACTTACAAACAAAACAATTATCATTATTAAAAGTATTATAAATAACTTACAAATGAAAACATCATACGTTGAAAATAAACTAGATCCAAAGTCTCTACGTCTCAGTGAACTTCTGTCTAGCAGCTGAGGGCCTCATGGTGAACGTTAGACTTTTGTGTGGTGTCAGGCATGCTCTCTGAGACAGTCATTAAGTAGAGACATGCTCTCTAGGGTCTTCTCTGCAGCCCCAGTTCTACTAGGCGGCAGGTGGGGAGTGCAGTTCTGTCTGTGCGGGGAACAGTAGCTCAGATGCAGTGGAGTAACTCCAGCCGGGGCCATCAAAGAGCCTAACCCAAATGGCAACAGATCAGATGCTCAGATGCGCTGTGCACCTGCCGTGTGGATGCTGCAGTGGTTTGTGTGGACACATTTGAATTCTCAACGGCATGAGATCATCAGTGCTCACAGGGAGGGGCACGGGAGCTGAAATACAGTATGAAGCTTCCTCCCCGCACTTAGTCAGATGTGCAGAGGGGCAGGTGTCAAAGAAGTGTTTCAGAGGGATAATCGGCAGAACCATTTGATGAGTTAGACCACACTGACAGCATGCAGATGGATCCAGTGAGCTAGCATGATGGTCAGGTGACTGTCAGTGTTGATGGGGATGGGCAGGGATCAGAAATGAACCACATGACCAAGAATGAGAGGAGCACACAGCCCTGACCTGAGCACCCCTGCAAGGCTTGCCATCCATTCCCCAACCCCACCCTGCCTGCTCACAGCTGCTCACAATTCCCGCAACCCACCTCTGCTCATGGTGCTCACAATTCCCACAACCCACCTCTGCTCATGGCTGCTCACAATTCCCATAGCCCACCCCTGCTCATGGCGCTCACAATTCCCACAACCCACCTCTGCGCATGGCTGCTCACAATTCCCGCAACCCACCTCTGCTCATGGCTGCTCACAATTCCCACAACCCACCTCTGCTCATGGCGCTCACAATTCCCACAACCCACCTCTGCGCATGGCTGCTCACAATCCCAAAGCACTTTTTACAGGGTCTTGGAGGTTTGCTAAGGCTCACCATCATCTGATTTATGTGGGACAGAACTTTGCTGTGCAGAAAGGAAGCTTAGTCAGGCCCTCAGGTGTGGAATGATGGACACAGATTGGTCTTATACATCCACTGACTATTTTTCTAGATCTCTGTCAGTTCAGTTGAGAGTACTAGCACAAAGCCATTGTGGACCAGCAGTTAAGCCTGACTTATCTTGACATTAGAAGAGGTTCCAGAATCACTGTTTTGGCTGAATATGCCCTACTTCTTTTTCCATCCCAGATCATTTAGAGTTGTGTACTTCGGCATCTGCTGTCGTGTGACCCGAGTGCTTGTGTTCCCTACAAGCCCATGTGGAAATGTAATGTCCTGTACAGTGAGGTCTGAGCAGGTCCTCTAGGAGTGCTTAAGCCACCAAGACTCCATTCTCACAAGCGAGATCAATGCCTTTAGAAAAGGAGTTTGAGAGATTCCATTCGACCCCTGTGCTATGTGAGGACCCATGGAAGCCACACTCTGTGAGGAATAGGTCCTAGAACTTTCTACTTTCCAGAGCTATGAGTAGACATTTCTGTCACATATAAATTATTCAGCCTGAGGTATTTTGTTACAGTAACCCAACAGAATATGACAGTACCATAGTCACAAACATGTACAACATACATGGCCAATCTTTAACAGCACACTAACAAATGTGTGTGGTGTATTTGTAATGTTTTAGCTGAACGTTTGAAAAGAGATCACTTGCTTATTTTTCTGCCACTCTGTTAGATGGTGTTAGCATTGTGTGATCTCACGTGTGGGAAGCAGGGAGCTGCGCTGCTGAGTCCCAGCCATGAGGAGCACACAGCTTGCACTCTGATGCCCTGACACCTCACAGTTTATCTGATGAATTATCCTCCGAGTCCAGGACTGCGGCATAGTAGTGCTGTCTTTTCTTCTGTGTTTGGAGTCTCCTAAAAACAGAGACAAACAAAACATTTAGCTGCATAGTTAAGCTTGAATCACCTGAGCTATGAGGCTTTGGACGCTTAAAAACGTGAGCTGGCCTAGCATAGTGCCATATCTGCCCTCTTACACAAAACCCAGTGAGCTGGTAGCTCTGTCATGCCTCTGATACGGTGAGAGTTAATTTAATCATTATTATATGCAATGTTCATGCATAGGGCAATTTGCACTTCTAATATAAAAGCTATTTATGGTCCTGGTGGAGAAGCTGCAATAAGATGTAATTACGAAGTGAATTAAATTAGTATTCAGGCATTTCCTCTGAACTTATTTGCTTTGCTTCATGTTTGCTGCAGAATTTTGACAAAGGAGCGAGCCTTTCCTGGATAAGCCTAACCGGTGAACAAGGTGGACACTCTCTTTATGGCCCATATGACCATTTTCTTTTCAGGTGCTGGACTGGATTGAGAACCATGGAGAAGCATTTCTGAGCAAACACACAGGTGTGGGCAAATCCCTTCATCGAGCCAGAGCATTGCAGAAACGACACGAGGACTTCGAGGAAGTCGCACAGGTACAGCAGTTCCCTGAACACCCTGGTGACTGGGTTGGAAGTCACAGTTTCAGCAAACCTGAGGTGACTTAACCTTTGCTAGGTGTGCGAGGTTGTTATGGTGGGATTAAATTCATTTCACATTCATCTAGGTAGAAAAGAAAGTTAGTCAGTTAACCCCCTATGAATTGTATGGTTTTGAAACAAGTTTGTCTTTGAGGATTTTGTCATGTTTATTAGGCTAGTTTGTGGCTTCCACTTCACAGTTGAAGAACAATAGCCCTTCTGAGATTTCTGCAGTGACAGGCCTGGCATTCAGCTTGTCCATTTCTAGTTGTGTTAATTGTGTGCTTGGGAAGCCAGCGCCAGGAGCAAAGGGTACTCAGAGCACAGGACTTGTAGAGAGCGAATGAGTCTGTGATGCCGACAGGCAGTAGGCCGCTGTGATGCGAAAAGTATGCAGAAGCATCACAGACATCTTAAGGAAGTGGAGGAAAGCTGCCTTCTACAGAAGTCCTCTGAGCCAGGAGTGGGACGTGCATGCCTTTTTAGGCAAGGAGATCTCTGTAAGTTTGAAACCTGGCTGATCTACATCATAAGTTCCAGGACAGCCAAGGCTACACGGAGAGAGCCTGCCTCAAACAAACAAACAACCCCAACCCCAAACAAAAGAAGCCATCTAAGTCGTACAAATCCAAATCTTACAGACAAGAAGTGGACAATGGCATCCGTAAGAAGGACTTTTAGAAAGACAGTGGTTTCTTCAGCAGCCACAGATGCTGGAGTCTGGAGGAATGCTGTTCTGATACGAAAATGCTTGAACCCATCTGAATTGCTGTTCCTTAGGGGAATGAAGTGAGCACTGAGATTGTGTTTTCCCAGTCAAGTGCTTATGAGACAAGCGAAAGCATTGACTTAAGAGCATTATTAAATGCCCCTGGGACTGAAGCCCGTGAGAACAAGCACTGTTTTGCTCACTTCCCTATAACGCTCACCTTCAGCAGTGTCTCACATGTGTCCGTCTGTTCAGCAGCTCCCTGCTTGAGTGAATTGACTAAATGGGTAAAAAGAAGTATCTAGACAAGGATGCTATCAGCAGCCAGCGAAGGGATCAGTAAAGACATCTGTAAATTCTGTAGATCAGAGGATTACTGTCTGAGCAAAAGATAAATCTAGGAGGTGTCAAGAGTCAGACAAAGCTGAAGAGGCAGCCAGTCCACTCGGACACAAAGGGCAGAAATGAGTGCTGAGCATGCTGGATGAGGCCTGAGGACAGCAAGAGGCCTTATGCAGGCTTGTGGGTGTTTTTGAATGACCACAAAATGTGTAAAGCCAAAAAAACCCACAAAATTCAACAGTCATTTCCAAATAAATTTATAACTTTGGGGAGGGGCATAGAAAAACCATGTAAATACCCCCAAAAGAGATGGGAGGAGTCTCCAAAGAAAGCAAAAGAAGTGAGAACAAAACTCATGAAAAAAAAGTTCACAAAATGTGATTGAGTAATTTATTCTAATATATCACTGTGCCTAACTGCCAAACCATCACTCTAGCCCCCTAGAGATCTTAAAGTAGCAAGTTGCCTAATGCAGCCTTTTCTTGGGAACTTTGTGAGTCGTGCTTGATGAAGTAGCTTGAGTGATTAAAAAAGGAAGCAGTGAAAGTGTATGATTCAGTTCTCTAAAAATGTGCTAAATATAGGTCTATTCTGCAGAGCAATTCCTCTGTTCTAGGAAGGAGGAACCCCGAAGGAACCTCTCGAGCTTACACGGTAGAAGCAGGCCCTAGGCCCAGCGTGACTTGTTCAGGTGCCCACCCTTGATGTAGGTGCCCTGGGCAGTGTTTGGTTCAGATGCTGCTGCGGCCTCCTCAGAGAGCACAGGTCACTGGGGCTTACAGTTTCTCAGAACCAAGAACTTCCATGTCATGGTTGTGAAGCTCTTCTTTGTTTGTGTGTTGCTTGTGAGTACATCTTTGGTGTTGAGGGAGCCCATGCTGGCTGCTGTGCACTGTGTGACATGCACAGCTGTAGAGCATTTTCTTGTGCTACTTTTTGCAGTTAAAATTGCTTTTTTTATGTTTTTATTATTTTTTTAATGTGGCTGATGGAAAGATAGCTGCTCCTTGAGCAGTGATCTTCTACTTTAAGTAGTTTTCTGAGTTTAAGTGTTTTTAAGTTTAAAAAGCTATGATTACAGCAGGTGAGTAAAGCCCAGAGAAACCTAGTTCCTGCAGCTGGTTCTGAGAGCAGCAGGGGCCTGACTCTTTCCAGGTCCCACTCTCTGAGTGCTTCCACACCTCCGCTCCTCACCGTGCAGAGTTATCAGCTGCCCCACGGCATTCTCCCCAAAACAGGTCTGTGGATAGCTTTGTGTGTGCCACGAAACTACCTTTCTTCCTGGATAAGGGTCTAAGAAGTTGTCACATAGCAAAGTTCTTCCTCGATTTTCAGAGGTCTAGCAGGTGTCCCCACTGTGCTCCTTGTTTTGCTGAGGATGCTGTGTCCAGGTGGACATACGACACGTCCACATTTGTAGTACGACCTGAACTCCTCCACAGATACAACAAGCTTCCCCTGATTAATAAATTCTAAATAAGATGTTTTGTGTTTTAATCTTTTAAAGTTAACACTGGAGATTGTTTTTAATCGAGTGCTTCCCTCATGGTTGGAGTTGTTGTCAGTGGTGTACCGGCTGCCCAGCGTGAGTCAGATCCTCAGACCACAGAGAAGAAAAGGAAAAGAGCAGGCTCGTGAGGCTGTTTTCCCCGTCCATCACATTTCCTAGAACTCAGTGATGGACTATTCTTTTCTGACTATGCAACCACCAGCCCTGAGCAAGTTCCTTAGTCTTTCTGAGTCCCTTTTCCTTACTGTGAAATAGCATTAATATCTCTCTTTACAGGTTACTGTAAGAATACATCAGGAAGGAATGAGGAAAGGGAAGAAGAAGAGGGAGGAAGGATGGATCAGGGAGGACATCCATGACAGAACATGCTCAGAATTCCAATTCCTTTACCTAGACCATCTAGATAATTGAAAATATCAAGTTTTCACATGATAACTACAAAAGTGCTTTGACACTAGCTAGCTACAATAGGCCCTAACATAGATGATGTTGCCAGTATTTATTTTCTATGCCCCTTACCTTTATTGAACCCCAATCCACCCTGGGAAAATAACAGGTGTCTCTGGCTAGATGCTAACAGGTGTCTTAATTAGAGTTATATTGATGAAATAAAACACCATGGCCAAAATCAACTTGGGGAGGACAGGGTTTATTTGGCTTACACTTCCACATTATAGTCCTCACTGAAGGCAGTCAGGACAGGAACTCAGGCAGGGCTAGAACCTGGAGGCAGGAGCGATGCAAAGGCCACAGAAGGGTGCTGCTCACTGGCTCATGCCCCATGGTATGCTTAGCCTGGTTTCTATAGAACCCAGGACTACCAGCCCAGAGATGGCACTACCCAAAGTGGGCTGGGCCCTCCCCAATCAATCATTAATTAAGAAAATGCTTTTCAGGACTCATTTTCTATTTAGAAATTTGCATTCTCATTTATGGTAACTACAGTGTCTGCCATCGTTGGTGAGAATGGGCCCTCGTGGCTGAGAGCGGGAGGAGGACCACTCATCTGCCTCTGCATTGCAGCTGCGCATGTCCCAGAGGCTGATGGTTACACAATGTTGGCTCTTTCTCAAGAAAGAGGAAATGCTCTGGGCTCCATGGCCTGCCCTTAGAATATGTCCTTCAATTCCCTGATGGGGATGAAAGGAATGACTCAGAGAGAGGTCTCTCAGGCTGAAGAAAAGAGGCCAGTTCCTTCAACTCCCTTGATGTCTGCCAGCTTTAGATTGCCAGGTCTCAGGTCTTTGAACAGTCACAGCTCTGCTGACTGACTTGTCACTGGGAGGTGGAAGTGAACTTGTCCCTGTCACAGCTTCTCTAGGGTTTAGAGCGGCTGCTCAGAAGCTAACATTGATGATGCAGATGGCTTAGCAGTGACCATTCAAAGCCGCTGACAGTCCAGTCCAGTCCAGTTCACTGCAGAAGCTAGTGTTGATGCTATGAATAGCTTAGCAGTTACCATTCTAAACCACTGACAGTCCAGTGTAGTTCAGTGCAGAAGGACTCAGGATGGCTTTGTTGCTAGGAAGACCTAGCTGGGGTTTCAGAAGCCAATGCTGATGTTCCTGCTCCATCTTGTCCCCCGACCCCTGTGGTTCTGTTCTAGGGAAAGCCCTTACCTCCTTTGTACAACCATCATTTGCTTCGAGTGTAGATGAGACAGGAATGAACGGTTGTGGTGTTAGTGTCACTCCAAACACACTTGCTCCTTTAGCATCAGTTACTGTCCGGTGTCACTGCTGACGGAGTCCTAGAAAGGCTCTCAGCATTTCAGTAATGCCTTCCTATGGGGGAGCACGGTCAACTGAAGATTCACTTACCAAGCAGGAGAGGTAAATTTCTTCAAAGCTGTGATGACAACCAGCAAGAAAGCAGGATTCCTTTTTTCAGAAGCGCATTTGCAGGGCTCTGTTTTCCACTGGGCGACTGAGCTAAAATCTGCACTCAGACCCCCAGCTCCCCTTGCACCTGAAACAGCTGGCTGATAGATACGGCTTTATCATAATTGGTCGCCTAACTTGGAGGGCACCCCTTCCCCAAACAGATCTTAGATGTTGTTTATTACCCAAAGGACCATTTGCTGGGAGTCTGGATCTCGTACTGACAAGTTTAGGAGGTAGATTCTCTAAGAGTTGCTTCTGCAGCCTCCAGTGAGGTCTCTGAGTTAGTCAGAGGTACATTCTTTGAGAGAATTTGAGATCCTAGCCTCTGCCTAGCTTCCTGTTTTAAGATGTGATCTCTTCCCTTCCTTATGACACTAGAGGCCAAACCAGTGGGGCCACCTGATCTTGAACTGTTGATCCCCAAAACTGTAGGCTAAATAAATCCACGTATAAATCTAGTCCCTCTCTAGGGTTTAGTTACCATAATGAAATAGAGATTCAGAAAATAGGTGCTGCCCTAATAATGAGTACTCCTGAGTTCAGTTACACTCAGAGGTTGGAAGTGCTTGGAGGAGTAAACTAGGAAAAGCCTAGGACTGTGAGCGATTCTGGCCCCAGGTGGAAGCTGATTTTGCAAGCATATAGTTATGAGGCCCGGGCAGCTTCAGCAGATACAGCTGACTAAGGCTCAAAGTCCAAACCCAAGTTTTTCATGGTGTCAGAGGCCTGGAGTGTTGCCTTATAGGAATGGAGATGTCTTCTGTACATGCCTCAGAAAGCTGCACCATGCCATACGTTCCCAGAAACTTGCTGGTGTCAGAGTGCAGCCCTGCAAAGCAGCTCCATGGTTAATGACAAGCAAAGCAGTAGGAGCCAAACCTCAGGGACCTATCTTTCATTATAGTCTGCACACGATGCTAGACCTGGCTGTTGGAGATTTAGTGCCTGCCTTGGTGGGCTTTATCATGCCATGGCTGCTAACTCTTTCTGTCTGTCAGTTTTCTTCTTCCGGAATGGGACTATTCTGTTCCTATCAAGTAGGTCATCTTCCTTCAATTTTCACACGCCTAACAATTACAAGAAGTTACCTTATGCCTCAAAGGCGTCGACTGATCTGATTTGCTCTGCAAGATGCACAGGAGCCTTGGATATCAGAAACAGAATGCTGTGGTTTAGTATAGTGTAGTGTGGCTTCCCCACAGGTTTTTGTGTTGAAATAATCCCCATTGTGATGCAGGAGAAGAGTCGAGTTAGGCTGGTGTGTTAGCGATAGATGCACCTATCAGGGCAGATCCCCATGACTGGATCCTAGTGGCTTTATAAAGAAAAGAGGGACCAGGAGAAACACACATGCATGCTCATCTCTAATACCCGCAGCACATAGGGACTGCCTCCAAGAAGCCCGTCAGACGTAGCCCTTAGATCCTAGACTTCAGAACCATACAAAACTTCTTGTATAACTCACCCAGTCTGTGAGATCGTGTTGTTGGCAACAGAAAATATTGAAGTAGACTTCTTCTCTGTCTAGTTGGAGCCTCGCTTCCCATGCTATTCTAAGCCTCATCACCTGACTGAGCCTGCTTCTCCCTCCAGGGACACCTTTGTCATACTTTGAGCCACCCTCCACCATGTGCAATGAGACACCCACCTTGCTCAGCTCTAGGAGTTAGGAGTAGGCTGAATGAGTCAATTGATGTCTCAGCAGAGCCCCAGGCCAGCCCGGAGGGCAGGCTGCTCTGATTCCACTGAGGGCCTCCAGTTAGTCTCCTCTTCTCTCATTGGTAATGCCACTTTTGAACAATTTCCAGGAACAGTCCCAGGCTGTAGGTTATTTACGCATGTCAGGATCCCAGCCAGAGCCACACGCTTATCAGGAATTGAAAAGCAGTCTTCAGAGATCACTGCATAGGTGTTTACACTTCACCTCGGCATTTCTACACCGATCAATTTATAGCCTCTGCAATTCACTTTTGTTTCTGAACCTGTGTTCTGTGAAGCAGGGAACAGAGAACACTGTTACTCTGTTGTGAAAACGAGAGAAAAAAAAAGTGAAGCAGGCACTTGTGGCTATGGAGCATTTTCTGACTCCACCTTAGCAAAAATCTAAAAGCCCTTTCTGAGTCATGAACCTTTCTGGCCAGTATTTAATAGTCTGCTTGGCATCAGAAAGGGCTGCCGATAGGGATGTGTGGGCCTCCTGAAGTCGTTGCTAAGTGAATGATCAGAAATGCTGCTGATAGGCTCTGTGTTGCTGGGTGTTATGGCTCCCACGCGGGCTGGCTTGCTGAGTGCTCACCTTCTGTTCCTCTGGGTATTCTCCTGTGCAGAACACATACACAAATGCAGACAAGTTGTTAGAAGCAGCAGAGCAGCTGGCACAGACTGGGGAATGTGACCCTGAAGAGATTTACCAGGCTGCTCATCAACTTGAAGACCGGATACAAGATTTTGTTCGGCGAGTTGAACAGCGGAAGATCCTGCTGGACATGTCCGTGTCATTCCACACCCATGTAAAAGAGGTAATGCATCATGGGATGACAAAAATTAATCTGGCCAACGGGGTCTTTGAATTTGTGGGAAGGGATCCTCTCTTTGTCATAATGAGAGATATTGAATGTAACATGGCATGTAGGTGTGAGTACAGAATGCACTGGGGCAGACAGGAAGCAGGCTGGACTTCTGCTGGCTGTGTATGGGAATGCATATTTGCCTTTGTTGGGGTTGTCGTTAAGGGGGCGGGGGTAGAAGGGACACTTGTGGGTCATAGATGCACAGGGAAAAGGAAGCAATGAGATTCCTTTAGAGAGGAACAGTGCTCCATCCACATAACATTATCAGGTCCTTCTTACTGTACATACCGTCTGGGTGTTGCCTGGTCATGGGGTGAAAGCCATAGTAGCCTTCTGATCTTGCAGACTACTCTCACACACTCTTACAAGTCATGTTACATTGTATTGAGTTTGAATATTGTCGTAGTCAATGTGGTACAGTATCAGTGCTAATGTCTGTTATTGTTTTATGTTACTCTTTGGGCTCTTTTGCGGGGCCCACCACCCAGCTCCCAGATAAATCACACGGAGCCTTAGTCTTTCTTATGAATGCCCGGCCTTAGCTTGGCTTGTTTCTAGCCAGCTTTTCTTAAATTATCCTGTCTATCTTTTGCTCTAGGCTTTTTCCGTTTCTCTTTTTCTGTATACCTTTCATTATTTCTTACTCTGTGGCTTGCTGTGTAGCTGGGTGGTTGGCTGCTGATGTCCTCCTCCTTTTCTCGTTCCTCCTTGATCTCTCTTGCTTTCTGATTCCTCTTTTACTCCTGTTTATTCTCTCTGCCTGCCAGCCCTCCCTCTCCTTTTCTTGCCTTACTACTGGCAATTCAGCTCTTTATTAAACCAATCAGGTCTTTTAGATAAATACAGTAACTCGGCTTCATTGAGTTAAACAAATGCAACATAAAAGAACGTAACACATCTTTGCATCATTAACAAATGTCCCACAACATAAACAAATGCAGCACACCTTAAGATAATATTACACAATAAAAGTCCTTGTATGTGCCTATAGCAACATACTTATCTCAAGAGATAATGTTATTTTAAATGTGAAAAATGAATACCAAGGATACTATATATAACATACACATTGTATACACACATAGCATAAATAATGATACAGATCATATGTATGTATGTGTGTATATATATATATATATATATATAGCACTTAGTAGATACAAAATTAGAGAAACTATTATGTTACTTTTTGCCTTCTTTTGAAAGTACAGTTTTGCTGTGTAACCTTTACTGGCCCTGAATTCACTGTGTAATGCAGGTTGACTGAATTTGCAGCAATCCTCCTGCCTCAGTCTCATGAGTGCTTCAATTATATGACAGCATTACTTCATCTGGTTTACTTTGTCTTAAGGGTTTTTGTAATAAACTCAGGTTTTCTTCTACATGACTAAAAGCTCCACAAAGGACCCTTACAGAATGCTGTGATACGCTGTAACAGCTCTTGGTTCTGAGGTAGACATCAGAGTAGAAAATGAACACAGCTAGCATCTTCCTCCACTGTCAGTTACATCACAACCAAGACAGACTTGAAAATATTGCAGTCTGTTTTCCCCAGGAAACGTGTTCAGTGAATATTCTTCCAGGCTGCTTCTAACTTGGATGTGTGGTCCCTGCACTAAGTTCCTCTCTCTGTGCTTTAGAGTATTCAGGTTAAGAACTCAAAAACTCAAGGCAATAGAAGGAGGAGGGTCTGGAAAGATAAAATCACTTGGATAAATCTAGGAGAGGGCAGT
>JAQHUG010000087.1:5475316-5527267 GCA_028555095.1 Dicrostonyx torquatus | reverse complement strand
AGAATTCTGTGTTCAGATCATTACCCCATTTTTTAATTGGGTAGTTTAGAATTTTTATGTCCTCAAGTCACTTTAATGCAAGCACCTTCAGTGTGGTTCTGGGACCTTGGACAGTTTATGCACAGCCTGGTTCTCTGTAACGTAGATGTTTTAACTTCAGAAAGGTGATGTTTCCCTTCCTTTGAGTCCTATGAGTCTGTGAAGTGGGTGGAGGGGGCAGCCAGCAAATTATGGAAGCCCTGGAGAGCTTGTGCTTCTGCCCAGCCTAACCTGGTGGTTGGAACTCAGCCCTTTCTGCAGAAGGGCCAGGACTTCTTGGTTCTGAGGTAGACACCAGAATAGAAAATGAACACGGCTAGCATCTTTTCCACTCCCAGTTCTACCACAGCCAAGACACACTTGAAATATTTCTCCTCTGTTTTTCCCAGGAAATGTGTTCAATAGATATTCTTCCAGGCTGCTTCTAGCTGGATGTGTGGTCATTGCATGGAGGGCCTGGGTCACCTGGGGCCGAGGAGGAGCCGCCTCCTGCTCCTGCAGCCCAGCCTGCTCCACACCCTGGACTTCATGTAGCCTGAGTACGATTGATCCTCACAGTCAGGGCTGCCTTCTCCCTCCTGCTGAAGTTGTTCTCTTTACTCCTCCTTCTCCAGGGTTCCAACCCTGCCATGCAGTATCCCCTGATCTGTGGCACTTTCCTCCCAGGCTGGGTCTTCCTGCTGCCCCTGCGGTGTCCACCGTTAGCTGCTTGGCAGTTTTCTAGAGTTCTCTACACACGCCTGTGACAGCACTGCCCATGTCCCTTTAGGATTCTGAGTTCTTAGGTTATCTCATTTGTGTTAGTTACTTTGTTTTTACTACGGTTTCACATCAAAACTGAGAGAGGAATAGGGTCAAAGTCGATAAGGTAAGACAGTCTCCTGTGGCCACACAGGGAACTGCTGCTCTTGCTAAAGTCCATGATGTGTGGTACCTGCCTGAACTGCACACCTGCGAATATTCTTCTGGGGCTTAGCAATTCGAGGAACAGGGTCTGTGTCCTTTGAGACAGAATTTGCCTAAGCCAGTCTATGGTACAGATACCTTGTCTCCTGTGTCTTGGTTTTCACCATTCAGACACACCAGGACGGCTGAACAGAAAATATTTTGCAGAGGATGAGGTTTGTTGAATTTTATTATTTTTTTGTTGTTGTTGTTAATAGCATCAGTATCTCAGTATCATTTTTTAAGAAAAACTGTTATAAAAGTCTTTGGTAGCCAATACCGGAGTCTGTATTGTCACTAGGCTTGCAAATTGTTTTGAAATGGAAACACCTTCAGTTCTTATAGGTTTGCACTCTATGACCTCTAGTGTTCATGTGTCTGCAGGCTCAGAAGGCCCCAAGTCCTTCTGGGAGACATTTTTTTCTCCCACTCTCAGAGAAGGTCCAGTGGTCCAGTGGTTCCTTTTTATAGGTGAGCCTATCATGGCAGGCATATTTATCTCAGATGCATATTCCTAAAGTGACCCAGGATAGGGGCTATCTGTTGACTAGTGGGGAACACATAGCAGGACACACGTGGGGGAGGTGGCTTACAGTGTAGCCAGTGTATTCTTGACACTAGCCAGACTTTTCTCCTCCAAGTGCTTGGTCTTCATGTTATTCCCCAGACTCCTGCTCGGAGGATTGATCTCTTCCTGTGTGGCCCCTGGGTGCCCACAGTGTCCTTCAGCTGTACTGAACATATGTGTCCCTCCCGGGGGGAGGGGCACATAGATTTACATAAGGAGAAAGGTTGCTTCCAGTTGTGTTTTATGAACAGCTTATGACTCAATCCACTGGTGTTTAGATGAAGTGTGATTAAAGTGAAGGTAGAAATTTGGATAGAACAAGAGGAGGGAAACACATTGATTGTATTTATAGGTATCTGCATGACATCATCAAATAAATGACTGGCCGCTAACAGATACATTGTGCAAGGCGTTCTTCTCAGACATTTACATCGAGAAACATTGCAACAAAGAACCTTACCTGTCATAGGCAAGTTCATAGAACTTTGTAAAAGTTACATGGTAAGGCTCTGCAGACCCAGAAGGTGCCCTCTGCATGCACAGGGATTGTTTCCTGATTCTCTACCATGTGGGTGTCACTCCTTACTGTGTGGTTAGTTTCTGGCTGATGAGCCGATCCCATGGCAACTTACTCTGGAAAGTTCCACGGGGGTCAAAGTGACTACTAGTTCGTTCAGGTGTCTGTGGGGTCCCACCCAGAAGACGGCCAACAGCTAGCTCTTGGGACATCAACCTAAGGTTCTGGCCCAAGACTTCCAGATTATGTATGAAATGCCCCCCAAAATCCACTGTGATATGTGAGGAGGTGATGCCTCAGTGGTGACCACAGCTGCTTTGTCTCACTTCAGACGTTGGTCTCTCTTGAAAGGTTGAGGTCTGGTTCCTTCATGTTCCCACTACAGAGCCTCTTCCAAGACTTAGATACTCAAACAGGTTTGTGAAATAATAACAACATCAGTCTGCCACCCGATCTTAGCATCAGTGCCTTGAATGATATTTTTATTTTTGGATTCAGTAAAGAACATTACTACTTTCACCCATTTCTACTTATTCATCTTCATTCTCAGAATTATTTGTGGCTTAATTAATTTTAATGACCTTTGGCATTCATAGGTCAGTTGAGGCGACTAGGTGGCAACGTCAAGGTTGCTACCAGTTTGTTTCTGGGTCCGATTCAGTGACCCTCACTGGCTTCTGTTCTCAGAATCCCTGGTGGCCAGGAAGGATCACTCCCCCCTGAACCAGGCTGCAGCCCTCCAGGGTGGGTTAAGCAAAGAAACCTGGCTGGGCTTCTGCAAACTTTTTGCTGAATGGGACACATTGTTGTTTTGAACAATACCTGGGAAAAGAGAACTTGTCATTTTATTCAGAAGTCAGAATTAATGGCTCACCGCCCACCTGGAAACTTCTTTGTCTCAGAGTGCCTGCCTGACTTCATTTTCATTTCTAGCAAACGAACAGGCCAACTTCCTTTTTTATGCTTGCTGGAGTTAGGCTTTGGCTCTCCCAAGGAAGCAACAGGGAGAAGAGCACAATGCTCTTGGGGAAAGGAAAGTTCCAGGCTCCGTGGTGTGCAGCCAAGCTCTCTGAGCTGCCTCTCTCACCCTGGCCAAGTCTACTCAGGAGCCATGGGATTGCACCCAGTGCTTACTCATGCAGCCATTGCTAACACCCAGAGTTCCTTCCTCTGTGCAGCCAGAGAACTTGTCTGGTGTCTGATGGTTACCTGTCAGTGGTCAGTGCTTATGAACCAGCTATCCTGCTGCAGATTCTCCTGATCAGTGGTTTTCGTACAAAGCCTGTTCAAAGCCTCACTTCCTTCCCTATGGCTCTCCCACAGAGGTCTTTCTTTATTTCCGTGGAAACATTCTGTAGGCCACACTCTATCACATGGTAGCTGTTTATTTATTCTGCCTCACCACACATACATGCTTATATGTGTAGATAGCTACATGCATATGTTTGTTGCAACTTCATCATATGTAGACTTATGTTAACTACCACAACACCCAAACTGCAGTTAGACAAATCTTCTGTCACCAGAATATGTTTTGATTTTTCGAGCAATGTTTCTCTGTAGTTTTTGGAGCCTGTCCTGGAACTATCTCTTGTACACCAGGCTGGCCTTGAACTCACAGAGATCCTCCTGCCTCTACCTCCCGAGTACTGGGAATAAAGGTGTGTGCTGCCACCACCGGGCCCAGAATATACTTTTGTGCCTGAATGCATTCTGCTTCCCATTCCTGCAGGAGTTGAAGGCCTAACTACCCAGGACTTTCTGGCTTTGCTTCCTCCTTATAGCTGTCTCCAGCCTCAGCAAGAACCAGCATCTCACATGGGTTTCAGAAATGCCAGATAAATGGAGTTCCGAGTGTTTTGTGCTCGTCTTTCCTACCTAATTAATCCTCGAGGCACTTGTGCTTCCATACACACATCAACCCCTCTCCCCCTTCACTGCTGAGTAGCATTGCACGGTGCTGTTGGAGGGGGCCGCTTGTTGGTTGCCAGCTCCTCAGCCCCAACATAATCACACAGAAACTATGTTATTTAAATCACTGCTTGGCCCATTAGCCCTAGCTTCTTATTGGCTAACTCTTACATCTTAATTTAACCATTCATCTGTGTTTTGCCATGTGGCTGTGGCTTACCAGGTGAAGTTCAGGTATCTGTCTCCGGTGAGGCTACATGGCTTCTCCTCTGACTCCACCTTCCTTCTCCCAGCATTCAGTTTAGTTTTCCCCGCATAACTGTGTTTCCCTATAGCTCTGCTATAGGCCCAAAGGTTCCTTTATTAACCAATGATATTCACAGCATACAGAGGGAAATCCCACGTCACAGTGCAAAAATGACATTTATTTACCATTTATTCATTAAATAATATTGAGTAGTTTGCAGTTTGGGGTTGTAAAAAGGAAGCTGTGAGTAATCTTGTAGGTTTTTGCCATACTGGACGTTTTCATTTCTCTGGGTTAGAAGAGGGTCCTTTGGTAAGTGCAATACAGATGGAAAGAATCTACCACAGAATTTTCTAGAACAAACCTACCCCATTACACTTCCACAAAGCAGAAATGTCCAGCCTTCAGCTTTCTAGCTCCCAGAAGTCAGCTTGGTAGGAAGGGGCATAGGAGAGAGATTTCACTTGGTGTGCTCAGCAATAGACAGTTTCTATTTAAGAGATTTCATCTCTTGCTGTGTACTCTGGAGCACTTGACTTACTCAAGGACACCTGCATAATTAAACACTGTAACTCAAAGAGTGGGGTTGGCATTCGGTTTGACTTTAAGCATCAGTTGTTGAGCCCTGTGTCTGTCTTATCTGGTTTGGCATCCTCATGGAAAAAAGAACGTTGCCTTCTACAGGTAGGGTTATTAAAAGAGTTGTACAATTTCTGTGAAAATGTAATCTGCATCAAAATAGTTTACAACTGTTCTACTGTGGCACAGCCCATGTGACCTGGGACAGATTATTCTGCTGCCCAAGCCACAGCTCCAGTGTGGACATAGTGAACTCATGTATACAAGCTTCAAATATAGCATTTCCTTATAGTTGCTGCCCATACATGATATTTAAATCTTCCTGGCCCCTAACTTAACTTACTTGATAGGCACAAAATAATAAGAAATTTAAACTAAGATGCAGAGATTTATCTAAGTAGATTTAAACTGCTCTGTGTCTCACCAACTTCCAGTCAGCAGTAACTGTTTACTGCGTTTCTGCCCTGTCCCCTCCTCAGCACTCCCCACACTCTCACCCAGCATGGGTGCTCGGAACTGAATTTGGTTACCTTGGAAGGGAGGTATGTGTTTTTAACCTCTGAGGTATCTCTTCAGTGCCTAAACATTGTTCCCCTGAGGAATGATTTAAAAATCACAAAATTTGTCACTTTTAAATATTGTGCCAACAGTTTCAAATAAAGAAAGATTGTAGGGGTCAGAGCAGTTCCCTTTTCAGCCTGTTCCTTGTGCCTGAGCTGGAATCACATGTTGTCTGCATAGTGGTTGCCCTCCTGCATTAGCACCTGCATGCTGCCACTGAAAGCACTCACTTCTGCTCTGAACTCGCAGTAGCAGCGGCTCTAGGGAGCGAGGAGTGTGACACTTGAGGCTGTGCTACAGTTTGCACAGCTCCACTGGACCAAGCAGTTGCCTCTGTCAGCTGAGAGCCGGGAGACAGGTCTCAATGCAGCAGCCTCTGCCTACAGAGCCCCTACAGTAAATGAGTACTTCCGCCCTCACCCTGCCTGTCTCACAAACTGGCTTTTCAGGTCAGAGAGGTTACCCCAGTTCATAGATAGGACTGCAGATGAAGAACACAAGGACTTGGTCAAGGTTAAGGCCTCCCGGCAGGTGTGCTATGCCTTCTGTACCAGGCTCCATGTTGACACTGACTACAGCCTGTGCAACCTCCTGGGAGTGCAGAGATTGCTGCTGTGCTTCTCACCAAGTCTCAGGGCTCCCTTAGCCACCCAGAGCCCAGTTCTTTTCCAGAACCTTCAGCTCCTCAGGTTCCCTCCCCAAATGATGAAGAAAGGACCTCTAGCTATTTCAGCTTTCTCCCAGAAGAATGTAGTGCCCAAGGGTAAAGAGCTGAGGTATAAGGGTTGTTCCTGCTGCCAGAGATGGGACGGGGTCCTCCTGCATCTCCGTCTCAGAGCCTTTCTTCCCTTCTCATCTTGGTCTGTGGCCATGCCTCTGTCTGGTTATGGGCATGCAGCCCGGTTATGGGCAGAATCTTCTCCAGAACTTCTCCAAGGCCTGCACACACAGCTACAGGACAACTCAGTGCTAGCCTGAAGGCCCAGTTTTGTCTCTTATTGCCTCTAGGGGGCAATGTGGCCTACACCTGTGTCCCGACAGTTCCCTGGTTCTTAAAAAAAACAAAACAAAACAAAACAGAACCTGAGTAGCAGTGAACGTGCAGAGACCACACCTGCTCTGACTGCTGGATAAAGATTATCTTTTTACTATTATCAGTTTACACACAAGTGCATTTTGTTTTCATCCTTGGAAGACTTGGACTTAAGACTCTTCATAAACTTCCTAGAGACTAAAATGTCTTTGTTCAGAGGCACTTTAGCTACTGTGTATTACATCATTTTAAAAGCTCAAAAATAGACTTTGCTCACCCCAGGCTGCAATAAGATATGCATCAGTCCATCCTCAGTTGGCATCACAAAGGATCTTTCTTCTTCAAATTGAGGAAGAGTATTTCCTGAAGATTCTGAGGGAGCAAATGACCTTTCAGGCATTTGACATCAGGCTTTTTATATATAGCCCTGGACCACTCCCTCACTCCCTGTTTCCTTTTTATCTGCGCCATCCCAGGATCACTTCCTGTGGTCTGCTGTGCAGCTTTATCTCTGTGGCTTCACTGGCAGGCCAGGTGGGGGAGCACAGTCTGCCAGTGAACTGGAGTCAGAATGTCCAGGAAGTGGAGGGGAAATGCCAGGGTGTGTGTGTGTGTGTGTGTGTGTGTGTGTGTGTGCGCGCGCGCGTGTGCGTGTGCGTGTGTTAAGCTATGCCAGGTGGAAGGCCAAAACTTGACCCCTAAATATTCCTGGCACTTCCCCCTAGAATTCAGAGGAAGCAATTTCTATAGAGCCCAAAAGGTTTTTCTTACAGCCTTTCCTTGTACTATAGTATCAAATGCTATTGTAGGGGTAAAGGGATTTAAAAGTTTACCAGACCAAAGGTCTAATTTTGGACAACTGAGAGAATACATTAGAAAAGATACAGTTTTAAAAAAATACCTCGAGGGCTGGAGAGATGGCTCAGAGGTTAAGAGAACTGGCTGCTGTTCCAGAGGTTCTGAGTTCAATTCCCAGCAACCACATGATGACACACATCCATCTATAATGAGATCTGGTGCCCAGAACACTATATATATAATAAATTAATTAAAAAATACCTCAAAAGGTAGAAAATTTATGAATTTTCTTATTCTGAGGTCTTTCTTAGAAGAAAGCCAGCAACAGTGACTAACATTCACTGACAGTCCTCTCTGTACATATTGCCTCATCCAGTTGGCCACATTGCCTTGCGCAGGCGTTCACTTCAGGTCCGACCACATTCCTTAGCCGGGCGGTGGTGGCGCACGCCTTTAATCCCAGCACTCGGGAGGCAGAGGCAGGCGGATCTTTGTGAGTTCGAGACCAGCCTGGTCTACAAGAGCTAGTTCCAGGACAGGCTCCAAAGCCACAGAGAAACCCTGTCTCGAAAAACCAAGAAAAAAAAAAACTGGGTCATAGGCCCACGTGAGAGAATACGGGTGTTTCTGCCCCAGAGTCTCACTGGGTTCTGATCTCAGACGGGCTGTCCTTGCAGACCGCAGCAGTCAACTGCTACAGAAACACTGGGGTCGCATGCATGTCCGCCTGTGGGCTGCACATCAGGGCAACTACTACAAGGGCTGTTTCTGGTCACCCCTTTGTCAATATATAGAGATTGTTTAAATCTTTTGTAACTCAGCAGGTACCTTTGGTGGCATTTGTCTGGATAAGAGGGATGTGGCAGATGTCCCCACCCACATAGGCATCCCACACCCTCCTCATCCTACAAGTGGAATTCTAGGGTTAAGCTACAGTGAAGGGCGGAGAGCTAGCAACCCCTCCCAAGGGTGAACCAGGTCCCCCAGGCTCATACACCATAGTGTGCAGGAAAGATACTGATGGTGTAAAGGAGCAGGCTTGCCAGCCTGGTGGGCTGGTCCATTCATTTATGCATTAACATTGCTGGGGCAGCTTCAACAAAGCCATGAGCTCAAGCAGAAGACACTGCTGAGATTTTAGGACATGTCAAGTCAGTGATTCTTTCTTCCCCATAGCTTTCAGCAGAATCAGTGCAGATGGAAAGAGACACATCTTACAAATATCCTTGGGAGGGCAGAGGGCTATAGTAGCCACATGACCAAATGGGTTTGTCATTGGAAGCAAGTGGGTGAGTTCTGGGCATGGTTAGTCCCCTGCCTCCTGCCACGTGGAAGACAGATTGCTAAGTCCGCTGACTTGATCACAGCTGTTAAGTGAAGTATTTTGACTCTTCAGTAAAATAGTGCAATCTATTTTCCTAAGCGGTTGGTTAAAGCTTGTATCAGCATGTGCTCTGTTTCTTTGGGAAAGTTCTGTCTATTTTATTCATTTGAATCCATTCCTTTAGTTAATTACGGATAGAGTACTTAGCTCGTGGAGCACACCTGTCTGCACAGATACACTGCAGCCTCCTCTGCCTGTTGTCTTAGTAACTCCTCTCTGGATCCTTGTCCCACCAAGCTGGGTCTTAGAGAAATTAGCTCATCCATGTGGACTACAGAGCTATGCATTGCTAAAGAGGCTCTGGAGCCCAGGTGGCCGTACTCCAAACCTCAAAGCAATCCTCCTACCGTACAGTACCACTGAGCGCTCCTGTGCCCTGGAGTGCTAGAGTACAGTAGTTCCACTGTGGTGCTGATGTGCAACCCCACTGGAGCTAAAACACAAGACAGCCGGCAGCAGCTACGTGCATTTTCCATGGGGAATCTTAGAGCTGACTGGGAGACCTTCGGTGCCATGGTGCCATTAGCCTTCCTGTCAGGTGTAAGTGCAGCCACTGTGTTGACAGTCAAGTCGAGAATGCAGAAACAAATGAGGTCCTCGTGGACAGTAGCCCTCCACAGATGGTGCAGGGCGCCAGGAAGCTCTGACAGGTTGCTCCACCTGGCGCCTGTTTCCCTCCATCTACACAGTGAGCTGAGCAGCCTTCATGTAGGAGTGCTGTAAGTAACATCCTTCTTGTATGAAATTTGATAGTGTGCACAAAACCAGATACACAATGCAAGAAAAGAGAACAGATATTTAGTGTCTTTAGTAAAATTAACTTTTAGGATCTTGGGTAACTTGACTAGAAAGAAGCCTTTATCAGTTCTTTTCTTATTTTAAATTAGCCTACCAAGTTCAAACTGTCTATGCTTTGCAAAGTAGCAGGAGGAACGTATTTCATGTATGTGGTACTTCCCATCCAATGAGCAGGTAGCATGGAATTCAGGTTCTAATCCCTACTTGGGAGAAAGCAAGGCCTCCTATTGACACACTGTTTTCCCATAGTAGGATGACCACACTGTGTGACAGACACTGGCCCTGGGTTCTTGAACTGGGTGTAGTCATCTCAGGAGCACACATTTCCACCCACAGTTGTGGATAATGATGTAACCTCTGTGTGTTCTCCTGTGCTCCAAGGGATCTAAAGCACTTGTGTCTGAGCGGTGGTTTAGTAATGGAATAGAATACCTTTGCTGAGACTACAGCAGAAGGCATGTCTGAGAATGCCTCTATTCCCAGTAGAGGTTCCTGTTTGAGAGAGACTTGGTGTTTCCACTGAGCGCCAGAGAGTGGCTTCTCTTCCCTTTCCTTTTTCTCCTTTGTGACGGCCTCTTCCGCTTCACTGCCTGTTTATTTTTGCTCCACGCTGCAGTGACATGTTGCCCTTTCTGTGCATGTGTCCCACTGGCTGGCGGACTTTCGGGGACACTCCTTCCTCTCTTTCCTCCCCCTCCTTCCTTCCTTCCCTCTCTCCGGGAGCAGTCTGCTACGGACGTCCTCCCGATGTGAGCGTCCCTGTTCCTACACCACTCACTCACTGTGCCCTCTCCGGTCCGCAGCTGTGGACATGGCTGGAGGAACTGCAGAAGGAGCTGCTGGACGACGTGTACGCCGAGTCGGTGGAGGCCGTCCAGGATCTCATCAAGCGCTTTGGCCAGCAGCAGCAGACCACGCTGCAGGTGACAGTCAACGTGATCAAGGAAGGGGAGGACCTCATCCAGCAGCTGAGGTGGGCCTCACCCCCACCCTATACCTCTGCCGGGCCCCACACAGATCCCAAGCTGCACAGTGGGTTCCTGCTTTTATCATTCTTTGAACAAATAGCTCCAACATGCTCTCCAGAAGGCCAGGGACAGTTTTCTTCTCATCCCACTCCCAACCCCTCAGCTGAAAAACTGTGTTAACTGTTCACCTTAACACTAAAAACCATCAGAATTTAACTTTTGTTACTGTGTTATCATTGCCCTCTTACTGAAATTTCATACTGAATTTATTTCTGAAATTATAAATGGATGCATCTGATGCTCTTAAGACCATGTCCTCTAGCCCCAGGGAACCTGCCTATCTAGAGTGTGGCAGCATGCCCATCTCTCAGCTTAAAGGCCAGGTGGCCTGGAAGGTGTCAGGACAGCGCCCCCTCCCACCAGTGCTCCTCTGGGCAGGAGGCAGGGCCACTTTGGCTTTGTTTCCTCTGGAGGCAGATTTGAAAATTCCTTTGAGTGAGGGACCCTTAAGGATAGCCCCCGCCCCTAACTCACACATCACTCAGGACAGTTGATGGTGTCACTAACTAAACAGCCTCACACGATCCTTAGTAAGGGGTTTTATTGAGTACATTAGAGGTTTACCTCTCAGGCAGGAGGTTTGCCGCTGCAGAAACAAGATGCCCGCCGTTCTCGCTACTTAGAACTCTCTCAGTGTGGTGTGCTGTAATAGCGGACATCTCGTGAAAGGGCCATAAGGAGCACAGCTGTCCCTGCAGCACAGGCTTAGCGGAGCAGGCTGCTCAGAGGAAGGGGGCTGCTGGTGTTTTGCTAGGGGACAGTGCCTTCCCTTTTCTGACACAAAGTCCGGCTTCCTGCCGGCCTCCTTCCCCTGAAGATTTGCGTTGCCGGATCTGGTGTCTAACAATGTGAGACTTTCTCATCCAATTCCTGTTTGTCTCATTGATGTCCCGTCTCCTTCTCCACTCACACAGGGACTCTGCCATCTCCAGTAACAAGACCCCACACAACAGCTCCATCAACCACATCGAGACGGTGCTGCAGCAGCTGGACGAGGCTCAGTCCCAGATGGAGGAGCTCTTCCAGGAACGCAAGATTAAGCTGGAGCTCTTCCTGCAGCTGCGGATATTCGAGAGGGATGCCATCGATGTGAGTGATCAGCTCCCTGCCCTGGAGCCTTGCCCCCAGTTCCTGTCCTGTGTCCTTCCCACTACCTGAGACTCTTCCGATTGGGGAGGGGATGGGGACAGAAGGAAGGTCCCGAAGCACTGAAGCTCCTGTGGCCACTGGGGAGGCTGGGTTGTCAGCTCGGCACTCTGGGGTGGGAACCACCTGGGCTAAAGGAAGATGAGGAGGACAGCTCCCAAAGTGGAGGGAGTGCCACTGCCTCCCCTGGGGCAGATCAGCCCTGGTCAGACAGTGCAGGACTATACCACACTCCCTCTCCTAGAGAGAGCAGCCTGTGGAGCCCCCCTCTTCCTCTCCTCCTCCCTCCTGTCCTCCCTTCATACATCCATCTATTTTCCATTTTCTCTCTTAGTAAAGGGACTGATTGCAGCCTGTGCATTCTAAGGATTAGAACTCACCTCCCCCCAATGAAAGTGCCCTCCGGTTTTCCCTAATTTCTACCCTAGAATGGATTTTCCTATTTGATATGTGCAGAGAAGAAAGAAATATGCACTTCTTTTATCTTTATTCAGCGAGAAGGGGCCGGCTCTGCTCAGCAGAGAAGGGTCTTTCATGATCGAGGTAGTGGAACCAGGTCTGAGTGAACGAGACTGAACTGTGAGAGACTCTGTCAGAAGAACCAAAACAACTTCATAGCCTGTGTGAACCGTGTCCTGGTGCCTGGCTGCTTGCACAGCTGGTGGTCAGAACCTGCACAGGCGTCATCTCTAGACCAGGTCTAGCCTGTGACTGCAGGGGCCTTAGAGCGCATTATCGTGCGTCTCACTGCCTCCCTTGGGTTAGCGCTCATTCATACTGTTGTGGGATACGCAGCCGGGACCTGAGGTGCCACAGAGGCTTGGGATTTGGTGCAGAGGAGGCCGGAAAAGCCTGCACAGACTGTCTCTGGTTCTCTCAGCTGCAGGGAGATCCTCTGTGGGCTGCTCCCTTTGGCTTGTTCTTCAGCCTCACCTTGCAGGGCATCTCTGGAGGTGGCACAGGGTCCTCCTGCAGGCACCTTCAGCTGGCCACCTGTCCAAACTCCATAAAAGCAGCTTTATCTTGGTCAGTTAATAGCAAGAGCTACTTCAGACCCCCACATCTTGGCCCTTGGATCCTTGTTGAGACACACAGAAGGCATGCTAGGGTCTCCCCTGCCTTGGCCTGTCTGGAGCTTGGGGTGGCAGCAAACAGGACAGGCCTGTTTTCTTCTGACTTCAAGTGACTGACTCTCTTCTGAAACTTGGCGGCCTGTTGAATGTTTTCAGTTACAAGGTAGACCATCCAGAAGCATCAGTTGAAGACCCTCTTCTAGAGCCTTCTGCTAGTTGAAAGTACTTCCTACTTTATTTGTATTGACGCTTCTTAGTTGTAATTTAGCCTTTATCAAAACCTCATCAGAAAGCACAAACACACGCTTTCCCTGGGTGGAAACTACAGAACAAATGTCCTGGGTCAAGATCCTATGCCAGGCAGCAGGTAATAGAAACCATCGATTCCGTGCACCGCGGCAGTGTGTTCCTCTCTCCGACATCTGTAGGGCAGCTGAGACTCAGTGCAGTGGGGGCACCCTGATGGCTCGTTGTTTAATCCCCCCTCAGCCTTTGCCATTGTAGCTCACCAAGCCTTAATGATGGTGCCTGAGACAGCTATTGTGCCCGAATTTTAAAAAAGGAATTTTCTATTTTTTTCTCCATCTCATAGGTAGCTTTATTTATACATGCTTCACATCGAAGTACTGAGATAGTTGCTCTCTCTCCTTGCCGAGGCTGCTGATGTGATTAGCGGCAGAACACCTGCCTACTGTACACCAGGCCCTGGGGCCTTTTCCCAATAATAACAAGTATCTGATGAGGGTAGGAGCCCCTTCCACCAATTCTGTGTCCATTTGTTTCTTTAAAGTTTTTAAACTGGTTTTATTAAAGCGTGATCTCTATTACACAAAGCTAAACACGCGTGGCTTCCGTGCCCTCTTGAGACTGTTGGCTCAGACACAGTGAGATGTGGCATGTGTTTTAAGTCCTGATTTGCATAGATGCTCTTCTCTCTCAGATCATCTCTGATCTTGAGTCTTGGAATGATGAGCTTTCCCAGCAAATGAATGACTTTGATACGGAGGACCTGACCATCGCCGAGCAGCGCCTGCAGCACCACGCAGACAAAGCCCTGACAATGAATAACTTGACTTTCGACGTCATCCACCAAGGACAGGATCTTCTGCAGTATGTCAATGAAGTCCAAGCCTCTGGTAAGAAAGGTCCTCCATCCTGTGCCAGCTGTGGGTTCCTCTCATCACCACGGCACTCTGGTGACTAAATGCTGAGCCATCACCTGCCAAGACCAGTTCTTTAAAGGACGTGTTTTGCATTTAATTTCACATAATATAGTCAAATTTAGCTTTATGCTTAGGAAACTTACCCTTAAATGTTTTGAGAATTGTTTCAAGTAATAAGAACCTTAATGTTGCAAAGTGGTTGGTTGTCTCTGGGAGTGTTCTCACATTCTCTATTTTTAGCTTCTGTGTCCAGCAGATGTCACTGCAGCCCCAGTATGTGACTGTCGCACAGGGAGCTTACACAGCGTCCTGCATGCATTGCTTGCTTTACACATAGCCACTTAAATACTTCCCAAAGAGTGCACCAACCATTCATTTCTAACAGCTACTCTGTCCCTGAGTCTCTGCGGTAGGAGGTGCAGTTGGTTGGCTCATCTGTGCATCTCCTCACACCCTAGTGCACTGGATGTATGTATAAATGCATCACTGCTGCCCTGGGCCTCTCTGAACCTGCTGGCTAGTACAGGTGGTGCTCAGTAGTCAAGCAGTTCCCAAGCTACATGGGTAGTGCTCCCCTAGGTGAGAGGACAAGGTGGCAGTTGTGAGCTGGCTTCTAGGGTCTCCCACCACTGTTCACAGGTGTGGAGCTGCTTTGCGACAGAGATGTGGACATGGCCACTCGGGTCCAGGACCTCCTGGAATTTCTTCACGAAAAGCAGCAGGAGTTGGATTTAGCCGCTGAACAACACCGGAAACATTTGGAGCAGTGTGTGCAACTGCGCCACCTGCAGGCAGAAGTGAAGCAGGTGCGTGACACTGAGGAATGATGGGAATTCTGGCATGCCAGCTTCAGAAAGGATTTCCCATGATCTCCATGTAGTTGTCCTGGTATGTAAGGTTGGACATGCCCCAAGACAGCGTCTCATGGTAAAAGTGGAATCTGTAGCCTTCCCAGATGGCTGGCGAATAGCAGAAGAGCGCCCAGCTCAGCAGCCACAGCCCTTGAGGAGGTCATCCTTGCATTTGTTTTACTATCTGGTGGTCTCTTGCTTAAAGCACATTACTCCCTAGGCTAAGGAAATGCAAGATTCCTCCCTAAGCTTTTGTTAACCTGGACATGGCCACAGACTGTAAAGGTGGGTTTTTTTTCTTGATTTATCTGCATATTATGTATAAGACCACATATGGTGTTGAGTCTGAAGCAAAGACGGATTAAACCCCAGCAGGAATCATACGTAAATATTGCGCTTGAACTCATGGTAAGGGATACATTGGAGTTCTCCAATGAAGGGATTTGATGGAGAAGTGGGGCTGTTATATTCTGTCTGTGCCATAGAAAGCCTTTGTTGGCCTTGTTGAAGGAAGTGCTGGACTCTCAGGCACAGTCTGGTGTGGTGCATACATGGGTCGTCTTCACAGGAGAGCGCATGCTCCTGGCACCAGATGTGGTCAGGGGGCGCCTGTTGTTTCCTTGTGTCCCATTGCCATTAATGCCACCAGTATGCACTTTAGAAGGAAATGAAGCATTGAAACCTGCAAATGTTTCTATTTGCCTCAAGAAAAACCAGTTGTTTAAGAGATGAAGTAATCATACCCTTTGCAGACTGTCTTTGCTTAGACTGTGACAGTGGCTTTAAAAGGACATTTTACCAGCACAGTGAGTCTGCAGTGTTGTTTATCTGTTCAGTGTCCGTGTGTTATAATGGGCTCAGATTTGGCTGATGTGTAGTGTCTTAGTTAGGATTATCACTGCTGTGATGACACACCGTGACCAAAAGCAACTTGGGAAGGACAGTTACATATAATAGTTCATCATCAAAAGCAGTGAGGGCAAGAACCTGGAGGCAGGAGCTGATACAGAGGCCATGGAGGAGTGCTGCTTACTGGCTTGCTCCTCATGACTTGCTCAACCTGATTTCTTATAGAACCCAGAACCACCAGCACAAGGATGGCACCACTATAATGGGCTGGGCCATCCCCCATCAATCACTAATTAAGAAAATGCCTTACAAGCTTGCCTGCGCTCCTATAGACTTTCTTAATTGAGGGTCCCTCATCTCTGGTGACTCTAGCTTGTGACAAGCTGACATGAAACTGTAGTACAGGGAGCCCTTCTCTCATGATTGCCAGATAACAGTTGCATCTCCAGCCATTACCTCAGCATTCGCAGGCATCAGGAACCTGAAGGCGAGAGCAGCACGGGTGTCAGAAAAACAGTTTTCAAAACTGACCCAGAGACTTCTCTTCCAAATCACAGGCCAGCCTGGGTGGCTTGAATGCTCTCAACAAAAGCTGGGAATTGTTTTCATTTTAAGCGTATTAGAAAAGGAAAATATTATGCATGTACCTTGGGGTCTCAGTCACAATCCAGAATGAGCTTCCATAGCGATGGTGTCCTCTCCTGTCAAAACTGATTTCTTCCTGTGTGTGAACTTGAGAGTCTCATGGTTTGGCCCCTGAGCATCGTAGTGCAGCCTGTTTCACACCTGGGCTGTTATATCATTTAACACCAGCATAACACAGGAAGTCAGTGAAGCAAACTGGTGACCAGTCTTGCTGTGGATTAGGAGTGAGAGTCTGAACAGGAAGTAGCAGGGCTTCCCTCATAGGATGCAGAACTCTTATAACATGGAGCCTGACCTGTTCTGGTCTGTGTTTGCACAGCCTGCTGTGCTCCGCTGCCTTCTCAAACAGCAGACTCACAGTACTTTCGAGGCAGTGCTTGTGATGAGAGCCCTTCAGGGACTGCGGGCTGTGTTGGTAGGATAGTCAGGAAGTCAGTGCTGCCTCCCTATGAGTGCTCCACCTTCCTCATGCCATAGCCCTTTCATACAGTACCTCATGTTGAGGGTGCCCCCCCAGCCATAAATTTATTTTCATTGCTACTTTATAACTGTAATGTTGCTACTATTATGAGTTATAATGTAAATATCCCATGGTCTTAGGTGACCCACATAAAAAAATTGTTCAGCCTCCAAAGGGGTCGTGACCCAAAGGTTGAAAACCACTGCTCTATACCACTCTGCAGACCCATCCCCCATCGCAGGTGGTTTGCAGGGTACCCTGGAAGTTCCTCTACTTACAGTTACCCCGTGTCCTGTTTCAGGTGCTGGGCTGGATCCGAAATGGAGAGTCCATGTTAAATGCTGGCCTCATTACCGCCAGCTCACTGCAGGAAGCCGAGCAGCTGCAGAGAGAACACGAGCAGTTCCAACATGCAATTGAGGTAAGGCAGTGCCTGAGGGTGGACCTTCCGGCGTAGAGACCAGCTTGATAATTCTTGGTGTGGCACCAGCCACTGGAGCCAGCTGCGGCTTGAATGGAAAAGGAACGGCAGTGCTCATCAGTTCCCCATTGATTGTGGAGAAGGAAGCAGCCCATGACTACAGCAAATTGAGGACAGCTTGCAGGAAGTGTCCAGTGTCCAGGGCCCCCTTCTCTCCCATGAAAGGGTCTTACTTAGCAGGATACATGATCTCTGATTAGAAGTATCTTAAATCAGGGAGCTCAAATTGCAGCCCGAGTTGAGGCGTTTTAATATCTTGCTGATCTACGGCACAGTGTTACATGTAACCAGTTTGGACCAAGTAGAATGCTAGGAGTATGAAGGATCTCTCGCCATGACCAGGCAGTAGTCTTTCTGATGACAAAATTCTCCATACTTGCTAAGAGGCAACAGGATTCACCTTGATAGATTGAGGGGCAATACTATACCAGACAGCAGCCAAAAGCCTAGTCCAGTCTGGGCAACTCACCCTTGCACTGATTGCTTTAGAATGGGTTTTTTTTAGGGGTGGGTAATAGTTGTGATGGGTGATCTCAAAGTATAGGCAGGGCTTCAAAAGGGGTGTTTGATGATAGAAACCTTGATGTTAGCTGGAGGAAAAGCCACAGAAGCCAGCTCTGTTTTATGCCCAAGGTCAGTATATTGTCAGGTACTCACGCCAGTGGCAGCCTCTTCCTGAGGCTCCAACTCCAGGCCGCTTTGCAAACCTGCATAGCTGCAATGCCCAGGGACTTGTAGTCATCAAGGTCAAGTGTCAGCCATCTGGGAATCTATATCATAGTCAGTGTTTACAGGATCATTCCCGCTGTATCAGGAGAAATGAATAATTTTCTTTTTTCCGAGGTGCTTATGTACTCTTGCTGCTGGTACCTTGTGTTCTAGATCTTTCCTGCAGAGCTCCTGGCATCAGACGTCAGGTTTTATTTACTATGTGATTTTCTTTGTGTGTGGCTTGGAACATTCTCAGCCTCTTTTCTCCCTCTCTCTTTTTTCCTTTTCTTTTTAAAAAAAAAAAATCGCTAGTTCTTCAAAACTCTTTTCACTGGAGTCTAGTGCTTCAGTTGAAAATGAAAAGAAAAGGCATTCACTATAGCCTCCTCTTTCCCACTTGTTGTTTTGCCTGCAGTGGCTGTCACAAAAATGTCAGTAGGGATAATAGACTTGGCACAGTTGAACAGAGCTTTAGAATATCAGTTGCTAAGAGTTGTTCCTGTGGCTTCTCAAATGGAAAACCCCACAGCTGAGTGCCATTCTGGGAAGTCTTAATGCATTTCGTCCTTCATTAGATAAATTAAATATCAGTTTGGTTGCTGCCAAGCCTAGAACTACCCTCCATATTGGCAAAGCATCCTAGTGAGTAGTAGCTAGGCTTGATTCTCTTAGCCATGGCGAGCATTCCAGTTTCTGCCTCAGTGTGTGACGCCCTGCTGAATGAGCCTTCCCATCTTTCCTGTGTCTAGAAAACACACCAGAGTGCCCTGCAGGTCCAGCAGAAGGCCGAGGCCATGCTGCAGGCCAACCACTATGACATGGACATGATCCGAGACTGTGCAGAGAAGGTGGCCTCGCACTGGCAGCAGCTCATGCTCAAGATGGAGGACCGCCTCAAGCTCGTCAATGCCTCGGTCGCCTTCTACAAGACTTCAGAGCAGGTGGGGAGAGAGGGCCTGTCCCTAGGCTCCCTGCGACTGTCTGCTCCAGCCTTGAGGGACAGCTCCACCCACTTTGACATAACTGAGATCCAAGTAAAACAGGGAAGGCATGTTCTGCAGTTCAAGTTCCCTTGCTACTTCACCTGTTGAAGACTAGCAAGTGGCAAGCAGCTGAGAGAACATAGCTTTTCCTATTGTGGCAAAACATGGGGGCAGTGGGAAACTCAGTTCTGGTTTTTGCTTCTATTCTAAAATCCCTCCCTGCCAGTCTTGAGTCCGGCAAAACCTGCCATGACCTGTAGCCTTCTAGGTCTTTCTATCTGCTTTGCCTTCCCCAGAGCCCAGGTGACAGTTCTCCCGGCTGGTTAGACAGCAGGTGCTAGGTGATTGCTGAGCCTGGATCTTTATCCCCGCAGGTCTGCAGTGTCCTGGAGAGCCTGGAGCAGGAGTACAAAAGAGAAGAGGACTGGTGCGGTGGGGCTGACAAGCTGGGCCCCAATTCTGAAACTGACCACGTCACACCCATGATTAGCAAACACCTCGAACAAAAGGAGGCCTTCCTGAAGGTATAGGGCTGGGTCACACTGATTGATTGAGGGCCACAGGGTCTCCAGACTGTCATTTAGAAGTGATTCTTGTAGGTTGTGGGTGCATAGATAGATGTATAGTTTGAACTTTCAAAGGGAGGCCCCGCACACACACAGCCCTGACTCTTGCCTCACATGGAAAGTGACTGGGATGATAGCATGAGGACAGGCTGATCCTTTTCATGAAACTCACTGTCTTACCAGTTTCATGGGGAATAAACTAGAAATCTATGAGTAACAATTGGCTAGAAGTTACCGTGCTATGTAACAGTATTACAGTGATGAGATTTCTCTGAGGCAAAGTGGACTAAGTGGAAGGAAGCCCCATGAATTTTGCAGACAGGAAGTGATTGGCTGGTTGATATGGTGAAGCACAGTACCTATAGTTTGGATGTCTTTAGGCCTATAGATGGTGTCTCGGAAGATAGAGAGACACCAGGTAGTGCCTGTGGCTGAGAGTGGGTGCTAGCATCAATGAAGCAGCCTCTTAGTGAGTTAGCCCTGTTCACATGGCTGTTTTCTTCTAAGAAAGTTAAATGCAGGCTCTCAGGAGTGGTTCATTACATTTTATGTACATCCTATTGGCTCACAGAAGTCACAACTGTGCCTTGAAATAGTTACATTTTTAAAAATTTTTTTATGATTTATTTATCTTTATTTTATGTGCATTGGTGTGAAGGTGTCAGATCCCCTGGAACTGGATTTTCAGACAGTTGTGAGCTGCCATGTGGGTGCTGGGAATTGAACTCAAGTCCTCTGGAAGAGCAGTCAGTGCTCTTAACCGCTGAGCCATTTCTCCAGCCCCCACAGTTACATTTTTTTAAAGTGGTCAAATGTTCAGAAACACTGGCCGTGGGAACGCGTCCACACTGGACTTTTAAACAAGTCCTAAGCATCTCTAGCTCCCGGCAGCTGGGCCCGTCAGAAACGTGGCTGTTGTCTTCGTCACTTTACACAGGGTAGTTTCTCTCATTGCTTCAGCATTTTGGCTCCCCAGCCTCGAGACACCATTTCCTGTTGTGTTTAATGATCTGTTCCGAGTCTGAAGGTCATCTAATGACAGGATTATTATTTAGTCTGGAAAACTGCATTATGACTCTTTGCATTAGGGACCTTATAGAGAGCACAGGAATCCTGTTGTTGAGTAAGTTGGGATGGGACCACCATTGTAGCTTCCACGCACTTATTGTAACTGCGTCAAACAAGAGCTTGAGTCTACTCCCTGTTGGCCTCTGTTGTTGGTTTACTAATGGCAACTGCCGTTAGGTGCTTTAGTTTGGAGATTGGCCACTCTTGCTTCATAATCCACATAATAGGAATTGAATACCACTTAGTTAACATATTTTTGCTAAAATTACACAGGAAAAGCCATGTGGGTGAGTTTATAGAAGGGACCTGTGCGTCTGTGGGTATTCATCCCCTCAGTCCTCACACTGAGAATTTACTATACATTGATGACGTCACCCAGGGATTGCCTAGTACATCAGCAGTTCCCAGTCATGTGCCACCACAACAATGCAAAATAGCTAACCTCCCCAGGATTTGAGGATTTCACACTAAGAACTGAGGGATGAGTCTAGCCACTCTGGTTCCTTTACATATTGTTTGTGACAGTCTCATCTACGAGGTGGGGCAGAGAGCCTGGAACTGTTTACTGTCAGTCTGGCCTTTACAGAAATCTAGGCCCAGTGTAGCTGGGCCCTGTGCTACCAGATTCCCACTAGTCTGCAGTCAAAGTGGACTGGAGATGCAGGCTTGACTAGAAAAGGAAGGGTTCCACTTCCTCTTTGACTGTAGGTCAGTGGCTGCCTTCAATGTCTTGCCACACAGCCTGTGCACTGAGCAGTCCCAACATGATCTGATCTTGCAAGGTGAAGGAGTCTGAAAGAATCCTTCCCCCTTTTCTTTTTAATTTTAAATAGAATTTAGTCTCCACAGTTTGTAAACCATAAGTTGGCTAAATGGCTGTTAAGTAAAGACTTCTGATAAAGCTTTATGAGATTGGCATTTCCATATACTCAAAAACACATATCTACATGAGTCACATCACCTATCCATTGTCCCCCAATTACATATCTGCATTAGTCACATGACCGATACATTGTCCGTCCGTCCCCCCCGTACATATCTGCAGGAGTCACATGACCGGTACCTTGTCTTCCATTGTTTCTTAGGCTTGCACACTGGCCAGAAGGAATGCAGACGTCTTCCTGAAATACCTGCACAGAAACAGCGTGAGCATGCCAGGAATGGTGACGCACATCAAAGCCCCCGAGCAGCAAGTGAAAAGTGAGCATGCTGCCCCTCCACTTCCCTCTCGCTCATCCTAAGTGTCCAGGTCATGCTAATGACAACCTCATTAGATGTCAGTTCAGTAACGGAGTATGAAGAAATATGTAGGCCAGTAATATACTGAGTAAGCTAACTACAAAACGGAAAACATCGCAGTCAGGCTGATAGTTACTGTCCTTGCCTGTTAATATTTGTGAGTGGACATATGGTCAGAAATGAAAATTGCAGTTACCTATATGCAAAGTAGTTTTAAAAGCTAAATCAGAAATCATGGACCAGTATTGTGACTACAAAGCTCTTCTAATGATGTATAGCTAAGACATGGTTAATTGATAAAAGGAAATTGCAAAGTGTTATATTGTTTAATACCACTTGAGTATAATACAAGTTTTGTTTTTTTGTTTTTTTTTTTTAACTAATTTACGTATAGATGGATAGAAAAAGGTCTGGGGAAATTTATACCCAAGTGTAATTAATGGTGTTGGGTGTATATAGAACGTGAAATAGATGAAGCCTGAGGTATACAAACAAAGTAGCTACCGTAATAGATGAAGCCTGAGGTATACAAACAAAGTAGCTACCGTAATAGATGAAGCCTGAGGTATACAAACAAAGTAGCTACCGTAACCAATTTCACCCAACTGAACCTGAGCTTTATCTGCAAACGTTGTAACATTGACTCTTGTGTCTTGGAGTAATGAAGACCTTGGACTGCTGGAAATATTTTGTTTCTCCTGCAGTCTACTTGGTGGCAAAAGGTTTGTGCATCTCTTAGAATGAGGGCAGGAAGATGCAGCTACCTGGGACTTGCAGGCAGGCTGCCAGTATAACCCTACAAGATCAATCCAGGGAGTCAGATAAATGGTCTCAGCATCTCTCAGGAACTAGAGCCACCCCCGGATCCCTGAGGGCAGTTAACACTGTGCTTAGCTGCTTCTTGGAAACTTATTACTACTCAGTCAGAGCCGGAAATGAGAGCAGGGGGATTTCTTGACGCACCAATTGCTGTTAGCATGCAGCGCATGGGTGGAAGTGGTAGCTTAATACTCTGACGGATTTAAAAATTTCAAAATAGCTGGACGTGCTGGTGCACATCTTTAACCCCAGCATTCACAGAGGCAGGCGGATCTCTGAGTTTGAGGGAAGCCTGGTTTATAGAGTGAGTTCCAAGACAGCCAGAGGTACTCAGATAACCTTATTGGAAAAAAAATTAAAATGAATATATTTCCTCTATTTTCAGTAATTGAAAATAAAACCCATGGGGCTTTGCTCCATTGCTGAGCTATTGGCACTGAGAGAACTGGAAGAGAGGCAGTCTTTGCCTTCATTAGTTAACGTGCCCACTGATGAGCTCATGGGCCCCAGTAGATGACTAAATCCATGGTCTCATGATGGCCCTGGTTGAACTCAGCAAGTCACTAAACAACGTCGGAACTGACTTTGCTAACCTGGGTGAGGTTTTCTGTGGAGCAGAGCAATGCGGCCACTGAACTGGCGTACAGCTGAGACTCTTATGTGTTCTCATAAAGCGTACAGCCTGCTGCTTTTAGGACTTCCTAATATGGCAAAAATTACATTACAGGTATCAATGGTTTGACATGAAATTTCTGTCTTGATACTTCTTTCCCAAAGCTTTTTCTTTGTTTTATTAACTTCTAGAATAAATTTACTATAAAAAAGAAAACTTAAAGGTATTGTCTTAGTCAGGGTTTCTATTGCTGGGAAGAGGCACATTGACCATGGCAGCTCTTATAAAGGAAAACATTTAATCGAGCCTGGCTTACAGGTTAGAGTTTTAGTCCATTATCTTCATGGCAGGAAGCTTGGCAGCATGCATGAAGTCAGGCATGGTGCTTGAGAAGGATCTTAGAGTCCTCCATTTGGATCATCAGGCAGCAAGAAGAGTGTGCCACTGGAAATATTTTGTTTCTGGCTTGAAATTCTGAAACCTCAAGCCCACCCCCAGTGACATACTTCCTCCAGCAAGGCCACATGTCCTAATCCCTCCAAATACCCCCTTTGAGCCTATAGGGACCATTTTTATTCAAAACACCACAGAAACCCAAATGTGCATAAATTACATAATAATTACTTACAGTAATTATTAGGACATCTTGTGTGTCCTGCCTATGCATATTTTTACAGAAGAATAGAAGGGACTATGTTGCCCTTTGAAAAGCGTATTTTATTCTATGGAACACATCTTTGTAAACCGTTGTTTGGGGATTGGACTTCTGCCTTTTGAACGCATTTCAGTAAGTGACCACAGGTGTCCCTGGAATGGTAAGAGGCCATACCTTGCCTTCAGGTCCATTGTTCATATTTGCACTTCCCAGTTATTCATCTTAGTACCAATGTGAGGTTGGACACGTGTCCATGTGCTTACTGCCTGTGCTTCAGTGTTCAACTGTGTCACTTCAGAACTAAAGTGTGTTTTCCACACATAAGGCTTTGTTTCCATCCTCAGCACCAACTAAACAGAAGTCAAAAGTGAAAAGTGAACTACAAGTATGTAGATCACAGTGTGCTTGCCTGGTATATAGGCAGTGCCGGGTTCAATCCCTAGTGCCGTATAAACCAGGCATGACGGTGTACAACTGTGATTCCAGCCCTCAGGAGGTGGCTGCAGAGGTCAGAAGTTAGAATAGGTTGTCCAAGCTATCTATGGAGTTCCAGGATATCTCTTTAGCAAATTAGGTCTGTGATTTAATATGTCCCAGTAGTTTTTCCTGATTTTTTTATGTGCCCAATGTTTTGACAGTAGCTATTGTATATCAGTTTTAGTTTCTGTATAATAAGGTATTTTTGCCTTCACTGCTCCATGGTCCTCTGCTTCTGTAATTTCCTTCTTCCCCTCCTAAAGCTTTATGTTTAACAAGTACAAGGAAACAACAAATTATTTTTAATTTCTTGCTCTATTGAACTGTTGTTATTTTAAGACAGAATCTCATATGTATCCCACAGTGGCTTCAGATTCAAGGATGAGAGAATGAGGAGTCTGCTCCAGGTACCGACTGAGGTCTTAGACAGGAGCACCATCATTTCTTAGGCCGTCTTGCTATGATACAGTCAGAGACATCTAAATGAAAACAAGGGATTATATAGTGTTTCAATGGAGAGCAAGCACCAACATCTTTTGCTTTTCCATCTCAGATATCTTGAATGAACTCTTCCAGCGGGAAAACAGGGTATTACATTATTGGACCATGAGAAAAAGGCGGCTGGACCAGTGCCAGCAGTACGTGGTCTTTGAAAGGAGCGCCAAACAGGTCAGTGCATACCGGGCTCCCTATGACCTTCTCCATTGCTCACACAGGGTGAGTACTCAGCAGATCAGTGTTCCACCCATGCTCACACAGGCTTAGCAGGTTAGTGCTCCATCCATGCTCACACAGGGTGAGTGCTCAGCAGGTCAGTGTTCCACCCATGCTCACACTGGGTGAGTGCTCAGCAGGGCAGTGCTCCACCCATGCTCATACCTCCTTTCCTAGACAGGCAGATTTTTGTTATAAAACCCTTTTTAACACACTACGTTCTGATGGCAGAAACAATCATGCCTTTTAATTAAGTTCCTAGCAAAAATAAAGCCCAAAGCCTGTGAAAGTGTGACTCCCTGTTTGTGCCATGCTGTGCAAGTGTGCCATTTGGTTTTCCCAAGCTGCCTTCACCTCACACCTGGAGCTGCCAAGTACAAGTCATTGATGCGATTATTGTTTCCAAAGCTTTGTCAAATCCTGGTTAATGCGTATAGAAACTCGGCAGGTGCTTTCTCTCTTACACTGCTGTGTTTATATATTAAGGAAAAAGTGAATTTTCAGGTAAATTGAGCTAAAACTACATAAGAAACATGACAGAATTTCTAATAATTCAAAATAATCCAAAAGGGTTCTTGAGTTTGGCTGAGGCAGAGACATGAAGGGTCCATTTTCTCCTGAGGGCACTGTGGGATAAAGTGCTTATGGGGAGACTGTCTATCATCGAATTTCATTTTAAAGTAATCTATTTACTTATGTCTTAAGCAGTAAAATTCATCTCAGTTCTCTTTGGTTTCAGTACAGGCAGAGAAATGCAGGATTAATTTCATTCCCTCAAAACCAGAGTGTGCCTAGGCTCGGGGTGGACATCCTCTGTGTGAATGAAGTGATTGCCACCCAGAGCTGCTGCCTGTGGTCAGTCAGTGTTGGCCTCTGTCCTAACTGAGAGTCCAGTGTGGGCTCTTTGTGAAACCCACACACAGCACTACATGCCTCACCCCAAATATTCAGCCAGGTCTTGTCGGCCAGGGAGAAATGAAATTTCAGTTTAGGTTTCTCATGTAGCATATAGATTTTGTTTCAGGCTGATATGTTAGTTCAAAGGACAGCCATGTCCAGAATGTCTCAATTGCCTACAGATCCTGGACCTCGGATCTGGTTTTCTGTTGACCTTTCTCTCATCTGTGATCAAATCCGCACAGTGGCGGGCTGTGGTGTCTCATGGCACTCCATCGTATTTTCCTTACACACTTAAAGGTGTTCCACCGTGCTTCATGTTATGGAGGTGGCTTTGGTTCCTAACGAGGCGGTATTACACATTCTTTCACACATTAGGTTTCAGAAAAGACCAGGTACAGTTCAGCTGCAGGGAGGCACAGCTGCACGTCCTCCTCCTGGCATAGCTGATGGGACCTATCAGGCCTGCTATCCTGAACTCTGCTCCACATGGACTCATGGCATCTGGTGGACATCGGCAGATCATGCTCCCTCAGATTTTGCAGTCTTCAGTGTCACACGCTAAGATTTCTAAGTGGATGGCAGTGTGGAAAGGGGCATGGTCTCCATGGTACCACCTCTGGGCTCGTCATTCCCCTGGTCCTTCCTGCTTCTACCTCCCAGGCCTCCCTCTCTTATCTCCACCACTGAAGCTGCCTCTCGGAATGGGACGGAGTTCTGGCTGTTCTTGATACTTCCTTTCCTCTTATCTGTCCCTGGGTGTCTCCCAGCCCTGACCTCTGTTTTTGGCTCTCAGAAGTAAAAGTTTCTGGTACCTCCTCAGCGTGTCTCTGCTTTGGCCTCACCAGAAGCTAAGCTGCTCTCCCAAGTCCCTGTGCCCGGGCCTCACTCTCATGGTATTAAGTGAGGAGTGACAGGTGTGTCTTCGATCCCTGCCTTTCCTTTGTTCTCCTTGCTCCCCCCCCCCGCCCCCGCGTTGTTTATTAGTCTGGGGTGCTGGCCTCCTGTGTGCCCCACTCTACCCCCTCTTTCCCAACAGAACCCCTGCCATTTCCACTCAGTCTCCATTTCATCCTGCTCTATACAGTAGCCACATTCGCGGCTACAAAGAACTCCAAGCTCTGCCCGTGGCCTCTGTGGGCTCACTTGTTCTCCACAGCCTCTGCTCTGGCCTCTTCTGCTTTTTCTCCTGTGGCAGCCAAGCTGGCCTCTGATCACACATGTGCCATCCCCGTGCTGCTCCTTAGCCTGCAAGTCCTACCGGAGACTCCACCTCTCAAGGCCTCCTTCTGATACGGTCCTCCTTCTGTTACATTCCTCCTTCTGATATGGTCCTCCTTCTGATACGGTCCTCCTGTTATCGTCCTCCTTTGTTACGGCCCTCTTTCTCTCATCATGATTGCATCTGTGACTCGCTTTTCGTCTGTCTCCTTTGCACTTTGTAAGGTGGGGGGGCAGGCATCTGGTCCTCAGTTTCTCTGGCTGCAGCCTGGAGTTCAAGCCACTCATTCCTGAGGCCATCTGCCTCAGCAGTGTGTACTTGGAAATGCTTTTCAATGGAGTGGAGAAGTCAGGGGTGCAGAATAGATTAACCGAGGCAACCTTTATTTTGGTCACTGTTAACATTGTTTCCAAGATGGAGCAACCGTCTCTAAACACGAGGAAGCCCCATGGCTTGCTTTCTTTTTTTGCTACAAAAATTCCACAAGCAGGACTGGGGTCAGTCGCTTAGGAGGTAAAGTTCTTAGGACTGAATTTGAATCCCAGAACCGACATTTTAAAAAAAAAAGTTGAGCAAAAAACAAAACAAAAAAAAGTCGAGCTGTGGAGGTATACACTTAAAATCACAGTGCTGAGGGAGGCTGAGATAGGCATATCTCTGGGGCCTCGTGGCCAGCCAGCCTAGCCTATTTGATTAGTCCCAAGCCAATGAGAGAAACTGCCTAAAAATAAGAGTGGATGGCTCCTGAGTATTGACATCATAAATGAACCTCTGACCTTCACACAGGTTCATCTGCACATGCAGTAATGTGCACACGTGCACACACACTGCCAACAATGCAGTTGATGTATCTGAGAGAGACAGTTAAGTGGGTGTTCCAACAGCAACATGATAGAGCAGATGGCTTCAGGACTCTGGGACACAGAGACGTTCCTGCTTTTTAAAATGCTGGTTTTCCTTAGCTCAGCCTGTTCAGATGTGTTTAAATAGTCCAGTTCCATTTTGAGTAGCGACCCCCAAACCTTACTGACACCTTTCCTCAAGCGTTGTTGTTAGACTGGGAAGGCGAAGTCAAGTCTTCTCCTGGCTTCTCCTCAGAGGGAGATTATGCATAATGTGGGATGGGTCCTCTCCACTCCAAAGCACAAGTGAAGTAGGCATCAGTCTGGGTGGTTCCGGGGGTATAGCAGTCTGGGAAGGAAACCGAAGGCTTGAAAGGCACGCCTGTTTTGACTTGAAACCCTGCAGCATTAGAAAGCTGTGGCTCCCTGTGTGTCCAGACCTCTGCCATCACAAGGTTTTCAGACCGTCCTTCAACCACTCCACCTCTGTGTTCTTGAAAAGAGATATTGAGTATAGGTTCTCTGACTGTCCTGTTGTTAGGATCATGGTCATAAGAACCCCTTGAGCCATTGCCACGTCGGTGACAGAATCCTTTTGCCCTGCCCTGCTCTTTAACCCTAGAGCCGTGATGCTCCTCTCAGTGGTGTATCTGTATGAAGGATTGTTGCGTGCTGACCTTGGTCTATGGACGAGGCATGCAGTAATGTCTGCTTCCCTTAAACATGTTTGCATTGCTCTCCTCTAGGCGTTAGAGTGGATCCATGACAATGGGGAGTTCTACCTTTCCACACACACCTCGACAGGGTCCAGCATCCAGCACACCCAGGAGCTGCTGAAGGAACACGAGGAGTTTCAGATAACGGCCAAGGTAAGCCTGCCCTGCGAGAATGGGCTTCTGGTCCGTGAGTCTTCTCGGCTCTCCCAGCACAACCCAGAACATCCACTGCAGAGGAAGTGTACCTGTCAGAGGCAGCGTTGAGAGAGGCCTGTGATGCCGGAGAAATGCTGCCCAGTGAGCCATGGACTGAGCTGATGTGACATTCTTCCCTAGTGGGAGCCTTTAACAGTCTCACTTTGTTTACCTGTGCCTGTGTTCACCTGATTTCCGTGACAACCTCCATGTCTCCTAGCTTTTGCTTTGTCTCTTGTGTTATTTCTTGGCTGTCTTCCTCTCGTTTGCTTTTTGAGTTATTTTTTCAAGTCTTGCTGTTTTTCTGAAACAGTAGGGGTGTGTGTCTATTCTGTGCCTTGCCCTTCCTTATCACCAGTTCCTGGAAAGTGTCACAATGGCATCGCTCACCACAGTCCATTCCCAACACTGTCTGTGTCTACAGCTGGCAAAGCTGATGTCAGAGTCTCGGTTACTGGTTGTTCACATTTGTGACACTAGAGACATTGCCACTTTTCTCTTTAAAAGAGAACTGGATACCTATTTCAGAAGGATTGTATCTTGGTGTCACATGAACTATAAACACACACAGTGACACAATTGTTCCTGAAAGCGTGGTTCCCAGGGGCCTTTATCTCAGGGTGGTTTTGAATTGCCTAGAATTAGTTCCCTTCTCTATGATTTTGCTGCTTTTTTCCCCTCAGAGTTTGTTTTTAAATACATTTGTTTGTGTTTGGCTATACATACTACAGCATACATGTAGGGGTTGAGGACAACTTGTGGGAATTGGTTCTCCTTGGACCATGTGAATCCTGGGGATCAGACTCAGATTTCCAGCTTAACAAAAAGTACTCTCACTCAGTGACCCCCTAGCTTTATATCCAGGGGGTAGTTGATTTTATTTGTGTGTGTGTGTGTGTGTGTGTGTGCGTGCACTTACTCTGAAATATTTTTTAAAAATACATTTTAATAGTATATTTGAGATTTTAGAAGATGATGACAATTATTTCAGATTTGAAAGTGAAAAACAATTAACCAACCTGAATAACATATCTTTTTTCAGAAAAAGATACAAACAAGTATTCCTATAAAGGAATAGGAATAATTAATTATCTTTTTTAAAAAAGAGAGAGAGAAAGACTAAAAAGAGGGAAGGGGAACAGAGGGAAGAAGGGAGGGGCTGTGATGGCACACACTTATAATCCCAGAACCTGGGAGGCAGAGACAGATGGATCTCTGTGAATTTAAGGCTTGCCTGGTCTACATAATGAGTTCAGTCCAGCCAGGGCTATATAGAGAGACCCTGTCTCCAAAAACCAAAAACATCCAGAACAACTGTCTTATGTGGCCCTTAACCAGCTCTGAAAACATAAAGAAGACTTTTTCCACCAATTGATGTCACAACAGCTACTTTGTGTTTGGCCTGTTTGTGTTTTTGCTTCTGTAACATTTCTGGCTCCTCCTCCTGGCCTCTCCTCCCTGTTTCCCAGCAGATTCTGAGTGTGCTGGGCCTTGGGTAGCCCTGGTCCTTTGCATCATGCCCTGGGGCTGCAGAGAGCTGGTTCCCCAGTGCACTGGGTAGAAGGCTGATCACTGGGGAGGGTGGGACTCAGGCAAGGTGTAAAATGCCCACTCCTAGAGATCCCGAGAACACCCAGAGACCAGACTGGAGCGTGGCTTTCCATTCCCTGGATACAGCACATTCAGCCATGTAATTCGTATTTTGTTAGTAAAGGTACAAAATTGTCAATACTGGGAGTGTTACAATTCTGTGTTTGTTTCTCCGGTGATCCTTTGATTGGAAGGATGTTAAGGAAGTGCCTAATGTTGCACCCAGAGGTAGATCAGAAAACAGCTGTTTCCACCTCTTCTCAGCTCCCAGTCATGTTGGTCTCCTTAGCCTCATCACAGCCCTGGGGCTGCACTGCTATTGATTTCAGTGATGGGTCCACCCCATTCACTAGGGGAATAGGTGTGGGAAGTTTCCCATTACTCCTAAACATTCGTTCCTATTGAGTTTGAGTGTGGCTATTGGGAGGTTAAGACAGTGGGGTGCATATCTTTAAATCTTGTGTCTTACAAGATATAAAACTGTAGGTACCATCTGACCACACTGTTCCCAAGTCTGTACAACTATTGCTTTTGGAAACGTTATGTTATGTAAGGGTTGTTTATTGTATTAATGTCGACAAATTGTGTTGTCTTTATTTTTATTTTTACTTATCCCCAGATCTTAAGGTATTTAAACCCTTAAAGACTTGTCTATGCAGAGTTAGCGTTATTTCCTTGGGTGGACTTTACCACAGTGGAAGAGATATTAGTATATAACTTCCCCTGCTTCTGGAGGTGACATTGATACCAGAGGGACAAGCAACAGTCATACAAAAGATAGAAATAATTTATACCGTCTTAGAAGATAATGAGTAGATGGGAGAGTGGCTGACACAGAGCTACTGTGCTTTGGAGGTGGTCCACAGAAGTGTTAGTAAGTGGTCCACATGATGCTTAGGAAGGTAGTGCACGGGACTGTTAGCAAGATGGTCTTTATTAGAGAAGAGATGTGGACATTAGAGGACATTCTCTGAGGATATCTAGGGTATAGTCTTCTAGGCAGAAGCACCTGTACACAGAGCCAGAGGAAGACCTAGGCCAAGTAATGAGAACTAGGTGCTCAACCCCGGGTGTTACTGTGAGGTCGCAGCTGACTTCACAACTAGGGGGGTTGCCCAGAGAATTCTGGCTCAAAACTTTCATTTTACATTTACAAAATAAGATAGTTTAGGATGGGAGTTGAAATCTGACTTTGTTTTCAACAATTTTTAGTTGATTCTCTAAATATTTGTTTTAAAGGTTTTCCAGAAAAAGTTTAATATAGCAAGGCTGGAGAGGTGACTCAGTGGTTAAGAGAATTGGCTGTTCTTCCCTAGGACCCAGGTTCTATTCTCAGCACCCACATGATGGCCTATAACTGTCTGAAACATAAGTTCCAGGGAATCTGATGCCCCAGCACACAGGTGGTGCATAAATGTGCATGCAGGCAAAGCATCCATGCACACAAAATGAAAATAGATAAATCTTGTTTTATTTTTAAAGTGTAAATGAGAAAAGCAGGTTCCTTGAAATAATAATTTGCTTCCTTAAAAATGTCAGAGTTCAAGGAAAACCCAGTAGTAGCTATCAGGGTGGCGACGTGAAAGGGTGCTGAGAAGTCAGAGCTGGGTGAAGTTGATGCTGCGTGTGCATAACCCTTGCTGTATGGTAAGCCCTAACACTCAGGAAAGTATGGAGTCTTTCCTTTGACTTCATACTTTTCTGTGTGTGCATAAAGTGAAATAGCCTTTGTTATAAAAATGGACCTGCTTCTTAAAAGAGATTTGTTGTTGGTGAGTTTTCCTCTGGGCTGTGCTTGGTGCCTGGTTGTCCCTGAAGATCTGGAGGTCAAAAGTAGATGCACAGAAAAAGCATGTATGCAGCAGGGAACTGCTTATGCAACACACATCTGGTGCGCAAAGAAGTAGAGTAAGGCTAAAGAATCTCCTGATGGACCGCCTCATTCATTCATCCATTCATTCACTGACCATCCTGCAGATTCTTACTGACCAGTGGAGACCATTGACAGATACACTCAGTTATAACTTTGAGCTCATAGGAACGCCACTTACTGTGGAAGAGCAGAGGGAAGATTGGCAGTCCAGCCTCTGGGAGGCAGGCTGGATGGTTTCAGGGCCTTCAGTGCAGACAGGGTGCCACTTCCCCTGTGCATTGGGTTTCTGGCACTCGGGTTCATGTGCCTCATAGCACTTTCCCGTTGTTTTTTTTTTGCAGCAAACCAAAGAGAGAGTGAAGCTATTGATACAGCTGGCAGATGGCTTTTGTGAAAAAGGGCATGCCCATGCAGCAGAAATTAAAAAATGTGTGACCGCGGTGGATAAGAGGTATAGAGACTTCTCTCTGCGCATGGAGAAGTACCGGACCTCTTTGGAGAAAGCCCTGGGGATTTCTTCAGATTCCAACAAATCGGTGAATTTCTTTGTACACCCTTGGACAAGTCGTGATCTTTGTCCCATGCCATCTCAGCTGCTCTCATTAACTAACTGGCTTCATTGGCTCATTCCACAGAGCAAAAGCCTTCAGCTGGACATCATTCCTGCCAGCATCCCTGGGTCAGAGGTCAAGCTTCGGGACGCTGCTCACGAACTCAATGAAGAGAAACGGAAATCTGCCCGCAGGAAAGAGTAAGCCGGCATTGCCTGCCACGGCGAAGGGAGTGCCAGCCAGCCTGCAGACGGGCTGCTGGACGAGCGTGGCAGTCACCAAGTGTCTGAGACCTCACTTGGCTTTTTCAGCCCACTTCTCTGAGAGCTGACTTCTTATCACATGATTCAGTGTCTTGTCCTGTTTTCTCTGTGCCTTCCTTTCCTAGCTTGGCACATTGCTTGCTAACAATGGTAGAGGAAACAGACAACTCAGATGTAGGTATTTTAAAAGTTTGTAAGCTATGCTTACGAACTAAAGATCTCCCTACCCCCACTGAGTTCCCGCTCTGGTAGTTTTGTTGCCCGGGGAAATTTGGCAGTGTGAGGAGAGATTTGGTTATCATTCTGTGGGAACAGGGAGTGAACAGTGTATCTGGAATTCAGTGGGTATGGACTAAGGAAGGCACTGCTAAGCCAACCCACAGTCCACAGTAGAGCTGGGCAGCCTGGGTGTCACCATAAGTGCCCTGGTGTAGTGTTTTCAAATACCTTGGAATTAGTAGATGGCTGTCATTCTGTCTGTCTTGTCTGTCTGTTGTTGATTTACTGCCCTCAAGCCTTTACTTTAGGTATAATACTTCTGGGCTCTCCATTTTATTTAGTAAATCTCTATAAAATAGATGACAATAAAGAGTCATAAGTATATAGCTTAACTAAGCTGAACAATTTTTTTGTTCATTTCAAGGTTCATAATGGCTGAGCTAATTCAGACTGAAAAGGCTTATGTGAGAGACCTTCGAGAGTGCATGGATGTAAGTCTTCTCCTTGTTCATTCAGACCGAGTTTCAGCTTGCTATTTTATTACTATCTGTTGCTGGTCATTGGAATAGTGACAGTGTAGGGTCCATGTTCCCCGTGTTCTGTGGTGTTCCAGGAGTGCATTGGCTCGTTGCAGAGATGACACAGCACTAAACCTCTCATTCACTTGTCACATGGATAGCCTAGCTCACATTCTTTGTGTAGAGAATAGCAGCTTCAAAGAAATGTGCCTAACAGTTATGGCACCTGGTACTCAGGCACACTCTGGAGGTTGTTTTTGTTTTTTGTTTTTACCTTGTGACATTTCATTCCAATTTTGAAGCTGAAAATAAACTAAAAACTATAGTAAATCTTCCCAAGTGTTAACAGCAACTAAAAAAGGAGACATTTTTCATGTTTGCTCAAAGGGACCAATCTTAGATACACTCATAAGCTCCCGGTCCCTGCTTACAGGCTGTCGGAGTGGCTGCTTCTTGAAAGTTTGAGTTGATTTTTTTTTTTAATCCCTTTGCTTCCTTCTTGGGCAGACCTACCTGTGGGAAATGACCAGCGGGGTGGAGGAGATCCCCCCAGGTATCGTCAACAAAGAGCTCATCATCTTTGGGAACATGCAGGAGATCTACGAGTTCCACAACAAGTGAGCGGCCTCACTCCACTGAGGGGTTTGTTAAAGCCCAGAGACTGCGGTGACACTCCATTATGAGAAAAGATTTACAGCTGAATTTAGCAGAGTTCAATGATTCTGTTGAAATTTGGCTAGAGCCAGTCAGCTGTGTATATGTAACTTTCTTCCTCTACTTTGAAATATGGAATGTGGTGTTTTTCATTGTGTTCATGTCACTGTAGTGAGGACCAGGTGGTGCACCTTCTGTGGAGGAAAGGCATGTCTGTTGACCAGCCTCGCTCCCACTCCCTCCTGACTCTCCCAGCCCCTAGTAGCCACTGTTTACTCTGGATTCCTAGGATTTGACCTTTCTAGGCTCTGCTTGTAAGTGAGATCGTAGTATTTTCTTTCCAGCCACCCAACACTAGTCTCTTCTGCGAGGAGGCTGCTAGTATGAGGTTTCTGTTAGGAGAGCTTTGAACACCAAATGGACTGCTTGAGCTTACAGTACCTTATCCTAGTCAGGAGCGCCAAATCTTGTGAGACCTTAAAATGCGGAGGACACAGAAGTTTTCCAACTCTGGCGTATCTTACTAGTAAAATGATCTCGGCACCTTCATAACAATAGTCTCTCTCTCCTCTACAGCATCTTCCTAAAGGAACTGGAGAAGTACGAGCAGCTGCCAGAGGATGTGGGACACTGCTTTGTCACCTGGGTAAAGAGCCCCACTACCCCTTCTCTCTCACATGGTGGAAGGAAGCAGGGAGAGCTCTATGCTCTCTTCTGCTGCTTCCTCGACACCTGGAAGAATACACCTTCCCTCCCAGAGAGACATTCATGCGGGTCCCACTCGGATGCGTTCTTATTGGTCGAACTGATAGCTTGAACTAGAACTTCAAGCCAAATCTCTGGTTGATGCTGGGGTTTGTCCTGGATGAGGGCCCGGTCTGCTCAGGGAAGAGGCTCTCGCCCAGATGAGGCCTCTTACTTCAGTGGCTTTTCTTCTAAAACAGTTTCTCCTGTGGAAGCTTACATTTCCTTAGTCCAGAGAATTTATTCCCCCACATCAAAGGCTTTTACGTTGTGACTTGTGGTTGGGAGAAGATACCTAAATAAAATGTTCCTATTGTTTTCTTTTTCTTTCTTTCTCTTGCTACCTCTTCTTTTTGTTATAGGCAGACAAGTTTCAGATGTATGTCACATACTGCAAAAATAAGCCTGATTCTACTCAGCTAATACTAGAACATGCAGGGTCCTACTTTGATGTAAGTATCCGATTACTAAAGAAGCCGTGAGAATGTCCAAATTGAATTCACTACAGGTGAAATGCAACTTTTACCACACTGCTAGTATAATATTTTATTTTCGTCTCTCATATTTATACTGGACTATTCTTTTATGTTTTTATTACATTGTATTTAGTGTGTGTGTGTTTGTGCATGTGTGTGCATGTGCATATGTCTGTGCTTATATGCATGTAGCTTAGAGGACAACTTTCAGGAGTTGGTTCTCTCCTTCCACTGTGTGGCTGGCTCCTGGAGATGAAACTTGGGTCATCAGGCCCTGTAGCAGGTGCCTTTACCCATGAGCCATCTCACCAGCCCCTATTTTGGGATATTCTTATATGTGCTTCTGCTTAGAGTGCATCTACTGTATTAGAAATCATATACGTATAAGACATTTAGGTCTTTGATATAGATATCTTGTAACTATCCCTTATATATTGTAATTAATTTTATATACAAGAGTATACATAAAAGATATAAACTTACTAATCTCATGCATTTCCGAAAGTGACGTAGCAGGAAAGTTCTAGCAATTTGACTACCAGGTCAAGTAGATGTCCATCAATTATATGCTTGAGTAGGCTTAGTATGGGGTCCTCTGCTTTTCAAAGATGGTGCAGAGATATTGTTTCTGTAAAGGGTGAGGGATGTAATATTATTAAATGTATTTTGGGTTTCAGAACTAGTCAGATATGTGGCAGATTGTGACTGGCAGAAGGTACTGAGTGCTGTGTACCTGTGGTGACAAGGCCAGAAAGTAGTGGGATAATCTCTCACAGGGACTTCTGTCTCTGACGGGACCTGCCTGTGGATGACAGCTGTTATGCTCAGGGAGGACTCAGTGTATAGTGAAGCCTTGCCCAGCCTAATGCTCTGATCGTCGTAGTATTTCACATGCAGCTACAGCTAGAAAGCCTAAGCAGCGAGAGCATGTGCAGCCAAAACTTTAAAACAAAACAGACAGACCCTGTTGGGCTAACAAGATGGCTCACAAGTAAAGGCACTCACCACATGGCCACATGATGGAAGAAGAAAACCAACCTCACGAGTTGTTCTCTGGCCTCCACACGGGGACCGTGCATGGCATATGTTTGGCCCCCAGATAAATAAATAAAGTATAATTTTTTAAAGCCCTGTGTGTTTAAGCATTCAAGAATAAAGGAAGTTATAGCTACCTGACCAATGCATGCCTTTGGTGTCATTGCAGGGTTACTTTGACTTTTAAAGAGGTTTTTGGTTATAATGTCCTCCATTCTTTGGGCATCTTATACCCTTCAGTTATCCTTTTCCCCAGCAACAAGCATTACAGAACACCCATCATGTGTTTTACTAGCTAACTAGTGAGCTCTGTGAAGTGCTGGACTGTATTCCTGCCTTCCTGGGAGGAATCTGACACAATAGCCCCAGATTTGTAAGCACGGTGATCGCAAGATGAGCAGTAGACAAGAACACACTAGACGCACTGTGGCTCGGCACTCTGCATCCCCCTTTCTGCTCGGTGGTCTGCCATCCTCCCATGTGACCTGGAGAAGTGTGTGCTGGGGTTCTGACAGCCCTCCAAGAAAAAAGAGCTGCTTATTTCAGCAGACTGGATTTGGATCAAGCACTTGTCACTGATGTGATATTGTACCCATTTGTTAATAGTTTGACCCTATGATAAGGCTTTTCCATTTCTTGTTTTATTTAAATGTAGGAGATTCAGCAGCGGCACGGTTTAGCTAATTCCATCTCTTCCTACCTGATTAAACCTGTTCAGCGAATAACAAAGTATCAGCTCCTTTTAAAGGTATGTATGAAGGCTTCTAAGTTACACATCACTGTTTGACATCTGTTCTCTGTGCGTGTGTCTGTACTATATGTATATGTGGTTTCCTCACTGCCATTTCTTGACCTATCTAGTTTCTAAATAAAGCAGTTACATAAGATCATATTCCATGGTTGTGCCATGAAGGGATATGGTTGGCACTTGGCTATAACATAAAATGCCTTTGACAGAGAAATAAGTCATCAGCTCTCAGTCCTTCCCTATCCTTAGACTCCAGTGCTGACTGTGGACCAGGCACTGTACCCCGCATCCTGTAGGTGTTTAGCCTGCAGCAGTGCTGATCTGAAGGTGTGGAGACTTGCTGCCCAAGGTCAGGAAAATGCCCAGAATCATTGCTGGTATCTGCCGGCTCTGAGCCCACACCCGGCTATTGCCCAGTTTTTCATTGAATCCACAGTAGCCTGCCCTCATGTGGCTCCCCATGCCTGCTAGCCATTTATCACATGTTTTGTAGAACATGCTCATACAGATCCCAAGGGCTTCTGTCAGACTGGCATCTGCTTTGTATTATAAATAAGTTTATCAAACATGCCCTTAAAAAATTTTAATTTAATTAGTTTTAACAGTATGAAGGTGAACAACATCACAGATGCATTATTTCATGAGTGCATGTTTTCTTATAAATAACTTTTAATGCAGCAGCTTTTGCTGGCAAAGGTATTGTGTTTTCTTTGCTGGTGACAAGTATGAAACTTTAGCATGGAGACTTCACCAGTCCCAGCTATGTCAGCTGCTGTCCTGGGTGCCACAGAAGGAGACTGAAACTAAGAGTACCTAAAGTTCTCTCAGTAGAAACTGTAAAAAAAAAAAAAAAAAAAAAAGTTGCTGTGCTCTTTTATACAAGTAATATTATTATGGAGCATCTCTATTGGAAAAACTCTGTTCTACCTTCCGACCCGCAGCCCCGCCCCCAACACAATCAATCCAATGCCACAGATCAAGCCCATGGCCTCACATGTGGTAGCTGAATGCCCTACCACCAAGCCACACCCCACCCCTTCTCCTCTGGACTTCTGTATTTGAAATCTTAACTAAGTAACTTGATGACCATCCCTACAGAAATCTGTAGCTGCTATGAGCATAAAGTCAGCCAGAAGGCAAAATTTAGTTTATAGCCAGGTAATTTCCCCTTTGCATCCTAATTCTATAAAAGTGTTTTGTTTTTAAGTTTATCTCTTATTGCCCTCAGAATCAAAGGCTTTGTTCTCAGCCTGTGTTTCCACTAAGATTGCGCTATTTCTAAATCTTTCCTCATTGTCCCTAAAGGTTCCACTTAGGAGCAGTAGTAGGCGACATCAGACCTCCCAGGTGGGAAGGCGGTCTCCACAGGCAGGGGCTGAAGCACACTGTGCTCTTCAGGCAGTTTCTTTCCAGCTCCACAGAAGCTTAAATATCTGACCACAAACGAAGGCACCTGTCAGGGATGAGTTCCTCTAGCGCAGTGGTTCCCAGCCTTCCTAATGCTGCGACCTTTTAAGATAAGATACTTCTTATCTTGTGGTGACCCCAACCATAAAATTATTTTGTTGCTACTTCATAACTGTAATTTTGCTACTGTTATGAATTCTATGTAAATATTTTTGGAGATAGAGGTTTGCTAAAAGGGTCTCACCTCAGAAGCCGAGAACCACTGCTCTAGACCCTCCAGGCTCACTGCTGACCATACTGCCATGTCCCTCTTGTACACCGCACGTACAGGATTGCTGCCACTGTGACCAATGGTAGTCGTGCACCCCCTCAGGGTATAAGCTTGCTTTCCCTGCTGTTCTCCCCACATGGCAACTGGTGATCTTCCAAGCAGTCAGGAAGTGGAATTGCACGCATAGATACCCGCAGGAGGTGTGGCTCATCTGTTGGAGTCTCCGTAAGCACTCTGTACTGAGGATGGTGTGTTGTTCTGATGCAGGGTCCAGCTAGATATCGACATTGTGCAGGTGTGTGGCCAGCCGGGCAGGTGGACTCTGGCATGACTGTCACTTGTCCCTGGTAGCTGCTAATTCCTTCACAAACCGATAACATTCTATTTTCTCATTTTGGAGATAGGTGGTTGACTGATGTACCAATGGCAACTAGCTCTGTTTTCCTCCACTGTCTTCGTTCATGTAGAACAAACCCGGTTGCCTGTTGAGTAACTCACTTTTTAATAAAGGCTCCCAGTTGGCTAGTTTGTTTATTTCTTGAGTGCTCTGTGTTTTCGTGGCTATCTGCCATCTGCTAAGATGCTGCTGGCAGAGCATCTTTGCAGTCCTTTGCTATTTCTTGGTGTTGCTCTTTCCCAGGAGCTGCTCACGTGCTGTGAGGAAGGAAAGGGGGAGATTAAAGATGGCCTGGAGGTGATGCTCAGTGTACCAAAGCGAGCCAATGACGCCATGCACCTCAGCATGCTGGAAGGTAACAGGATGCATCCTGCCCCTAACGTACAGTGACATCATCTCCACTGATGCTCTGTATAAAGGAATCATCATCTTCCATGCCATTCCACACTCTGGGAGCACTTTGTGTCACCTACCCTTATTTAGTGTCACCTGACTTTCCTGACGCCTCTGTTAGAGAGGTGTAAGCAGTGAATGGAGACATTGGGACCCAAGGTTATAGAAGGTCTTATTACTCCCCCATTTCCATATCATTTGCTAGATGTTTACACAAAGGAGACATCTTGTGAATCAAGTGAATTTAGTGTGTGACATGATGAACAGAAATGAGGCAAAAGTGTCCAGCAGGTATTATAGCCAGTCCACTTTGCACTGATGCTTCTATTTAATAAAGTTGCTTCTGCATGGTCAAGGTTAGCACTGCAGAGGACCTGTCCCAAATGCTTGTGCTAGTTTATGTCATTTTATTGATAGCAGCAAGAAATTTATTAATTAGAACACAAGTGCCAGTATGTAGCAGAAACTCAGAGATCAAGCAGCACAGAGTTTTCTTCCTCTAATGTCAAATATTTGACTGAGTACCTGTTCTTCATGATGTCGTCAAAGGGAAGGACCGTCTTCTTGCCTATTTTTCCCATCCTGTGTATTTCCTACTTGTCCCAGAAAGCTACAGGATCACATTAGCTTTCAGCCTCACAGGAAATAGGGAAATATGTGGGTAGGGAACCCCTACCAGCTATATGCATTTATTTTCTTACTTCTCAGAGTTGAGGTGCCTAGCTCTTCCTAGCCGTGAAGGGACTGGTGAGTGATGATCAGCTTATGGTGGCCCTGGTGGGAGAGCCTGCTCTAAAGAAGAGACAGAAAGGGAGGTCATGAGCAGTTCTGCTCCAGGGGTCACTTTGCTTAGTCCTGGCCACAGTGTTGCCAGGTCCAGGCTGATACGTGTGCAGAGTATTCCAGACTCACAGAAGATGGCTTGGTGACATTGTCTCCACTAGACTAGGGCCTGAGGGTCTCAGGGACATTCAGGCTGAAGAAGTAAAGAATCAGACAGGAATGTGGGCAGTGGGATGGAGTCATCTGGTCATAGCGAAGGCTGTGAGTGAGGTCTGGGAGCTGGGAGTTAAACCAGACCTCAGGTGACCTAAGCCAATAGAAAGGAATGGAAAGGAAAGAATAAGGCTGCGAGGATCCCCTGAAATGTCTTAAATACATACAAAGTGTGTTTTAGGAGGAAATGTCCTTCGTCAGGGGGCCCGTTGTGAAGAGCATGGACTAGAGGACTGGAAACCAAGCGAGGGCATTTGCAGTGAAGTGAAGACTGACACTTCCTTCTGAGTCACGCTTGCTCTCCCTTTGAGCTCATTTGCTTTTATTTTGTGTCATAGGGTTTGATGAAAACATCGAGTCTCAGGGAGAACTCATCCTGCAGGAATCCTTCCAAGTATGGGACCCCAAAACCTTAATCCGGAAGGGCCGAGAGCGGCATCTCTTCCTTTTCGAGATGTCCTTAGTGTTTAGTAAAGAAGTGAAAGACTCCAGTGGGAGAAGCAAGTACCTCTACAAAAGCAAGTTGTTTGTAAGTATAGGCATCCAGCGCCCAAGTCTACGAGCCATGCGGCTTCGTCCTCCTTGTGGGGCGAGAGAATTCCTATTTGCTGCCTTTATTGCCTTTGACACTGCTCTAAAACGGGAATCTGGATTTGTGAGGTTTTTATCTTCTTCAGTTATGTTCTTTGCAACCTACATCCACTAGAGGGCATGCCGGTACTCTGTGGATTTAGGGGTTCTGTCCCCAAGGCCCTTAGCTTCTAACTGCAGGATGAAGAAACACTGTAGGAATAGATGAAGTCTGTATTGTATGGGTGCCCTAAGCAAGCATTCTTATTGTTTAAATTAAATTTTTAAGCCATAAACATCAAAATGTATGCAGGCTGCCTGACTGAGTGAACTCACTACGGATTCATAATAACGAAGATTTGATTTCTTTTTCATTAGAAGTTAATTTATGAAAAGTAAATGTATGAATAAATTTGAAACTTTTATAACAGCAAAATATCATTATTAGAGTAAAAAAAATGAGCAAAAATAATGTTTGAAAGATTCCCCAGCCATACCTTTGAGGTATTCCCATAATATATTTTGGTTTCTATCCAATGTTAGTGTTTTTCTGGGGAAAGAAGCCTGCCTGAAACCATTGCATTACTATTCCACACTAGCCAGTCCATGACTGTGCACAACCGAATGCCTGCCCACTGGAAGTCTCAAGCCAGGACAAACTCTGAGCACCTGCACTTTGACCTTTCTTAAGGCCACTGCTCAGAGAGATGCCAGCACTTTCTGGATGGAGGGCATGAGATGGTGACATGAAGGGGAGCTTCCCATCTAGAAGGGAACCAGAGTCCCTTTAGAACGGTTTAGACGTCTGACATTGGAATTACTTAACGTTACCCATTTTGGAGCTATCTGTAGATCAGGCACACCCCCAGAAGAATAGAGATTCCTAAGTATGGAAGTTTTGTTAATAATAATCTGGAATCTGCAAGTTCCTGCTAATGGGCTTCATTCCACCATCTTTGGCTGGTACCCTGACCATGATTACCATTTGGATCTCACTGTGGCTTTCCATTCGTTAGGTCACACTCCAGCTGGAAATGAAAAAGGACAATCTTGCTGGGTAGTGATTTTACTGCTGGCTTAAATCTGCCCTTGGAAGCAAGCTTGTGTGTTTTAGAAATTGATACGTCTTAGCTTCATTTATATTTTAAAGTTTAGGATTCCTGCAGAGGCCACCTTTCGAGGGTGAGCTAGTGAGTCATTTCCAATGCTGGAGAGAGAGATCGGGTGGATTCAGTCATGGGAAGGATGCCGTGTTCCTCATACATTCCCAGATGGGCTCTTTTCTCTCTTGGTATTACTGTGCGTGATGAATATATCAAAGTTAATGTTGCAGATGAAATCCAAAGATTTTGGTCCTTTTTGCTCTCTGTCAAGGTGTGTCACTGCTCAGAGTGGATCAGGGGCGCTCCTATGAACTGGGAGAAACCCATGCTTGTTTAGAAGCTTGGGCTTTTTCTTCTTCAGCACATTCTGCTTATTCAGCTCAATGGCAGTGTCCAGAAGTGCTCGAAGCTGTCAAAGGCAGACGCAGTCAGTGTGTTCCACTGGCAGCGTTCCTCCTGCCCATGAAGGCACTGCTTCTCAGCTCCCTAATGCTGTTCTTCATGGCATGCTGACCCCAACCATAAAATTGGTTTTCATTGCTACTTCATAACTGTAATTTTGCTATTGTTATAGATCATAATGTAAGTATATGTTTTCCAGTGGTCTTAGGTGACCCCTGTGGAAGGGTCATTTGACCCCCAAGTGGAGTGGTTCTCAGCTGAGAACCACTGAGCTAAGGGATTATTATGACCATCAGCAAGCAAAGGCTGTTCTTGTCTATATTCTGACCCTACCAAATTGTACTCTTCTCTAATTATCTAACTGCTTTTTATCCAGACCTCAGAGTTGGGTGTCACAGAACATGTTGAAGGAGACCCTTGCAAATTTGCCCTGTGGGTGGGGAGGACACCAACGTCAGACAATAAGATTGTCCTTAAGGTATGTGAATTTAGAGTGGGGGTTGCTATGTGGATGTTTATTGTAGTGATGTGTGCTGTTCTTCTTGTTGAGATGTACAGATTCCAAGTCATTTTATTTGACTTTTTTGCACTCTAATGGGATTGGTGAAACACAAACACACACACACACACACACAGTTTTGGTTATCCTAACTTTTCCTAGGAACTGCAGAGACCTCTAAAGATGTCTCATGTACTGACCCCATCTGTATTTTAGAAAATACAGATGTAACTGTCTTCTTATCTGTCTGGAAAATATGATAAAAGTAGTTTTGGGATGCTTTGGGGAACGTAGCCTACAATTTTTAGGCTGTTGAGAGAAGCCACTGTGGTGAGACACTGGTGTATAACTGGCTCTTAGGTTACTACATCCCTTGCGTGTCTTTTAATCTCAATTTGGTATTTCTTGAAGCTGAGTTTCATCCAAAGATCATTCCTCCTCAGCTGAGTCTATTGGTCACCATGGAAACCACTCTGTTTCTCAGATCTTTTTTCACATGTTCACAGTGGATTGTTTCCAGTGACTGTGTGACCCACCTGGTGGACTCTTTATTTAGTACTGACATAAAGCCCCATAAAATATAAACTGCACCAACAAATAAATTTTAGATAACTAAGTTTTCTATAGTTTAAATCTGTTAAAATATATCCAAGACTAAAATTTTCAAAGATTTGTAGAGGAGTTTGGATAATACCTTTTGCCTTCCCAGGAGGGCAAAAAGGAAGTGATATGTGTCACCACGCTGTTGGTAGTAGAGATGATGGTGTTGATGGTGAAGTGGTGAGGATAGAGATGCTGCTGATGCCAGTGAAAACACAGATGGAGACAGTGATCTCAACTGCAGTGAGGGTCATGGCAGTGGTGTAGATGCTGAGGGTATAGATGCAAGTCTCTAAGGTACTTAATGGTGATGGCCACAGAGGTGTGATAATGATAGTGGTAATCACGTGTTAGACCGCGGGTTCTAACACAGAATGACTGCCTTTATTTTTATAGTCAGGAAAGAAAACGGTATCCCTAGATCCTTACACAGCATGAGGTTGTTCTGAAGATGATATGTTACCCCTTTTCTTAACCGAATGGTCCCACTTGTGTGACACCACTTCTGTAAAATGTGAGTGCTCTCCACTGACATAATGATCAGTTTGCAGGGGAGTTTTCTTTATTCCTGAAGCATGGTTACAGATTTCCTCAGTTGTCTCCAAACTACACTGAATGTTGCTCTCTGATCCTTTTTGTTTGGTCTACACGTTTGTCAGATGTGTGCATTCCCATAGATCTGGTGTTTTCAAAGTCCCCCGTTATTGTTTTTCATTAGCACTGTAGGTAACTGAAAGTTAGCATGGTTTATGTGGACAGGGAGCTGTCAGGTTCAGTTTCTTCACAGTGTAGACTTCCTTTTTGTGTTTCCAAAAGCAGGATTGTGGGTGGGAGGTGCAGCTACCTTCCCTCAACACCTCATCTGTGCCCCCCCACTGACAAGGGCTCCAGGGCCATTGTTTATGTCCAAGGAGGGGAATTTTTTTCAGACAGAAATTAGAAAACAGTTATTAGTGCCAACAGAGGGCAGCTCCATGCAGTCATAGAACGCTTCTCTCTGAGCACTCACCTTCTATGCCATTTCCAGAGAATATCTTCCTGAAATAGTTATGGGGCTGTGGTAGGCCCACAAGGGACTGGCCGTGTGTGACTTTGTGGCCTTGAGCACATTTCCAGCATCCATACCCCTGCACAGCTCCTCTATGGAGTTCCTGTGGGGTGAGTAGGATGTATATTCTGAGGCGCCTCAGCTGGCAGTGCAGGAGGCCAGCCACAGTCACCCTAGCAGGATCAGAGGGCTCATTCACATCCCTTCTGATTGGTTCCTGGACCCAGCCCAAAACATAGCGTATGCTTCAGTGGCCTTGCTGAGGTTTCAGATTAGGAGTGGATCTGTTTTCATAACCCTCCAGGGCCTCTCATCAGGTCTCAGGACTGAAGAATAACGATGGATTTCCAGAATAGTGAGATATCTGTAATCATTTATAAAAGAAAAATGGTTTTAATGAGAATGTGTAAAATTAGAGTCATCTGCTTGATTGTCAATTAAACTGAGTTGTGTCTGCTTTTCTGTGAGAAGTTCTTTGGAAACTGGGAGAGCTGGGAAACAGGGGAGGTCTGCATGTGGTGGGCACAGGTGGCAGGAAGGGTACTGCCTCCTGATGGCTTTCCCACCTGCACAGGCGTCCAGTATTGAGAACAAGCAAGACTGGATAAAGCACATCCGTGAGGTGATCCAGGAGAGGACTGTGCACCTGAGGGGAGCCCTGAAGGAGCCCATCCACATCCCCAAAACCGCACCAGCAGCGAGGCAGAAGGGAAGGAGGTAAATACGCAGCATCTCATGAGAGCGCTCACCTGCTGGGAAGGGGCAGTTGCTCAGGGAACCGGGGAACAGGCCACCACCATTTGTCTTAAACACTTTGAGTGCCTGAGGTTTAGATAAATGCTTTGTCAAAACTCCACTGGCTGGAAGCAAGCAGAAAGCCATGTAGGAATCGCTCTTCTTTCCCCATCCTACCCAAGGTATCAAAACATTCATTTTTTACATTTCTCAAATGGACATGAACCTGAGTTAGGGCGTTCACTTTGTTCAGAATTCAGTGAGAAAATATGTTAGGCACTTACCATCTTGCCATACCCAAAATCCACACTCAAAATAGGATGGCATGGGGTTGCAAAGATGACTCAGTGTTTAAGAGGACTATGGCTCTGGCAGAGGACCTGGGTTCTGTTCCCAGGTGGTCACATGGTGGCTCACAATCATCTGTAACTCCAGTTCCCGGGGTTCTGATGCCTTCTGATCTCTGTGGGTACCAGGCATGCACCTGGAGCTCATATATACATGGAGGCAGAGGACTTACACACAGAATAAAATAAACAACTCTGACACAAAACAAGCAGAATGGTTTGCCATTGTCTGTAGGAGCTGGTCATAGGCAGGGTTGCAGTCTAAACCCACTAAACTGGGTTTCTTTCAGTGTTGGGAACTGAGTGTTTCTGTGTTCCACTAGGGATGGAGAGGACCTGGACAGCCAAGGGGATGGCAGCAGTCAACCTGATACGATTTCCATCGCCTCCCGGACATCTCAGAACACACTGGACAGTGATAAGGTGAGCTGCCACCAGCACTGCCCCTTTTGGTCAAGGTCTGGTGGTTTAGCGTTTAAAGACAAGTGCTGGGTGCCAATGGTGAGTGAGGCTTCTATGGCAGGGCAGAGACTTGGAGGTTAAAGTGAGACTAGTGCTAGAAACTCAGAAGAAATTTTCCACTCTTCCTGTCTGCTCCTCGCAGTCAGTCACAGGATTTTATGTCAGAGTCTTTGAAGACGGTTTACCTTATTGAAGCCTTTGCACTTTATTCGTAAGCCAAAAAAAATCTATCATTTAAAATAAAATTTTGCCCAAACCCCATATGTAAATGTAGAGTTTTGTCTGAGATGTGGATGCTACTATCCTTCATGTGGGTCTTGAGGTTTCCTCTTAGAATTTGTGGTACACAGAACACAGAAAGTTCTAGAACACCAGAATGGACCTTTGACAGTCGTGACCACTGTCAAAAGGTCAGATCTGGCTTTTGTCTAAGGCATTTCTACAGGTGAGCCTCCTTTAAAAATGGCCCCAAACATCTCAGAATCGGTGTTGGGGTTTCTGTTGCTGTGAAGCGGCACCATGTCCAGGGCAGCTCTCACACAGGCAGACATTTCACTGGGGGCTGGTTATAGTTCAGAGGCTCAGTCCATTATTGTCATGGCAGGTGACATGGTGGCATACAGGCAGACACGGTGCTGGAGAAGGAGCTGCGAGTTCTACATCTTGATCTGTAGGCAGCAGAAGCAACTGTGTGCCACACTAAGCATGTAGCTTGAGCTTAGGAGACCTGAAATCCCACCCCCTCAGTGACACACTTCCTCCAACAATATCCACTCCAATCAAGCCACCCCTCCTAATAATGCCTCTCTCTACTAGGGCCATCTTCTTTCAAACCAGCACATGATTCTATGTAGATGAACACGATAAAGTAGCCCCACACTAGCTCAGAATTGAGTGCAATAAAGGGTTCTTTATCTAGGGGTAGACTCACAGATCAACAGTCCCCTGCACGAGCGGGGAACAGAAACTGAATCCAGCAGCCAAGAAAGTGAGCACGCAGGCATGCTTGTCACATCTGTTTTTACAGTACATGTGGCCACGCCCATGCACTGTTGCTGAAGGAGTTCCCACAGCAGTTCTTCCTGTAGAACCCAAAGACCTGTGGAACAAACTGGACAGGCAACTTGGAAGGCCTGGGTTTGCGTGGTAGACAGAAGATGAAAAAGTCATGTGTCAAAGCCAGTAGACATGTATCTTGAAAGATGTTCTGTTCCTACCAAGATGAGCATCTGTTCTAGCTCAGAAATGCTAGACCAGATTCTAAAAAAAAAAAGAAGAAGAAGAAAAGAAGAAAAAATATATAAGCATTTCCTTTCAACAGTGTCAGTTCAGAATTCAGTGTCTCACTCCCCAAGTACAGTCCGGTTCATTAGAGTGCGATGTGTATGACCATGAGACTTGGATTCTCCAAATCCCCTGGTAGTCAAAGGCAGCCATGTCCAAGCCTCCCCTATTTTCAAAAGGCCAATGCTGGGTAACTGTTTCGGATAGTGCATTAAACAGATGTTGGGTATGTCTTCCTTGGATTTGAGAATCACTTGTAGTTTCCAGGACAGAAGGAAATAGATTTAAAATACTGCTCTGCTGAGTGGCACATTTCCAAAGCCCTTCCAGTGTGCGTCATTGGATTTTATCATTCTGCATTTTGAATTTACTCTGCTTAGAGTACCTCATGTAGCAGAACTAGAGCACGAACTGTGTCTTTCGTTGAGTTCTGGGTGGCTTATTAGTTAAATCAGCAGGCAGCTAGCCACTGTGGCAGCCGTAGGAAATAAGATGGATGGCTTGGTCAGCCATTTGGTGAAGAATTTGGTTTAGAAATTTGGTTTAGAAAAATACAGTTTGCATTTGGAAACATTTTGTTAGAAAATACCGATTGTTTGAGGATTTTGCTTTTTGTGAGAATTGAGGGAATTTAGCGTGTCAGTTTTTATGGGACTGTCACCTAGAAGAAAAGACAGACCAAATAGTTGCCAAGTATGACAAAGATAGCCATTTACATCCAGGAAACGATACTGGCCCTTTGAGAATTCCCCACATTCTTCCAAGATGTACTTTCGTGGATCAACTGTAGATACCAACTTTAACATTCATGAGAGATAAATCTGTGGAATGAAATTGCCCATGAAATGAATATAGCGTTTCCTCCCGGAAGGCTGGTAAAGGCTTTTCTGGAGGTTGGCCCAGGAAGCAAGATCCATTGCGTTTTGGGATACTTAACAGGTAAATGGGGAACCATGACTATAGAAATGGCCTCCCCATCCCAGAACAGGCTCTTCATTCACTGATAGGTTTGCCCCATCCCCAGCACAGCCCTGGTCCCTGGAGGCATGTGTGTTATCACATGATAGGGATTTGTGAGCTCAGAGTAAGGAGGATTCTGGTGTGAGTTGCTATGTGAGAACGAGTAGTTCCTGCCATCGTGTAGGTTTATAGTAGTTGCGTGTGTGCCCTTTAAGGTCTACTAGGACACTGGAATTTACTAGAACTCCCTCTAAATATTTTACCACTAAGGATGATGAACCAATTTCCATTTTCTTCATCCAGTGGTGTCATCACTAAAGCCATCACTAGCGTTTGCTCCAGAGCTCAGCAGTCCCTGGAGGAATGCTCTGCATGGCTTCCCCTCCCTTGTTTGGGAAGTGAATGAAGTCAGTGCAACTCAGAACCAGTTCTGGACCCTGTCTTGAAGTCTCCAAGTCTCTCTTATGAATGTGCACCCTTTACTTTAGTGCCTCTTGGTGAGACCAGGGTCCTCAGTAGCTGTGAAGGACAAACAGGGATGGCCTGGGTACCTCTGCTGTTAGAACTGAATAGTTGTCTTCACCTCTGGTCCTGTGTTGGGGATCAGAATGGCCGCACAGGGCATGCCATTCAAAGCAGACACATTTGTTAGCGTGTTGGCGGCCCACTGTGTGTTTGTGGGTTCTCTACTCTGGAAGACTTTCTTTTAGTCATTCTACTTGTGCTTCTCTGGTCCAAGATTTCAGAATCTGGGGATGATTCAGAAGAATGCATTTTGAAAGCAGAGTCCGAAGGTGCAGAGCTCCGCTTCTTCCAGCACCTCCTGGTCTCCAGAGACTATAGCTTTTCATGAACCCCAAGGTTCTCTCCACCCTACTTATTGTACATTTAAGCAACCTCTGATAATGCAGGCTGATACTTCTGGCAAAGAAATAACTTAAGATATTCTGCCTATTTAACTCAATTTATCATGTCTGTTTTGAGTTAGTTGCTGTCACGGAATTTGGTTCCAGTCCAGAAATGGGGTGGGGGTATGTTTTGTGCTTAGCTTCTTGGAGAATTCTGAGGGGAAGTTGTCTGCCAGAGCTGTTACTAATCCTCAGTCAAGGCACCAGAGGTTTAGAGCACGAGTCAGCTGAGGAGGGGCTCTGGAGACACCCTCTTTCCAGGGCACAGCTCCATTAGGCTGATCAGGACACAAATCCTGTCCCATAAGCCCCTTTCCTGTTCATCAGTCTTAAAATATGTCATTTTTTTGTTCCAGATGTGAGTTTAACACCAATTCTTGCTGATATTCATGGTACTTAGGCTGATAAAATGATCTTATTAAAATGTGATTTGGGTTCCAAAACCAACCAGATGCTTTCCAGGATCTTACCTCACCGCCCTGGGCGCATCTCCTGAGATAGGGAGGGAGTGCTGACCTGGTGCTGACCCAGCCCCGGACACCGAGGAGATGAAGTCAGATGACCTGGCAGTCATCTCCTGAGGTAGGGAAGGGGTGCTGACCCAGCCCCTGGACACTGAGGAGATGAAGTCAGATGATGTGGCAGTCATCTCCTGAGGTAGGGAGGGGGTGTTGACCCAGCCCCAGACACTGAGGAGATGAAGCGGGATGAAGCAGCCGAGCCAGAAACGGAACGTGGATCTAATCATCTGTTGTCTCTCAGTCCTTATTCTTGTACGGCAGAGCTGACTATGGAGCTGAGGGTTTTGAGGGCCCTCAGAGAGCTTCTTGAAACACATCTCCTCACTCTTACCTCATTAGTCTGTGATTCCTATCATTTAAACAAAATCTGTGTCATTGCACAGGGAGGGAGAAGTGTGGGAACCAAGTGAAATGGCCAAAGTAGAACGAGGTGTCTGGAGGAAGCCAATCAGGCCAGCTCGTAGACTGCCCCGAGACCCTCGGTGTGCATTCTTTACAAGGGGTGCACAATTCAGTCGAAATGGGTTCTTTCATGAACTTGAGCCTACAGCAAGATCATGAATTTTCTGCGTGTCTGTTTTTGTGGCTGCACATATTTTACAAAGCATGTGGTAGCAGTTCTCTCAGTGAAGTTGAAGCCTGGCTTTTCTGTCAAGTAACCCTACACTCCAGGAACTTGTTTGGACTCCTGTAGCTATTATCAAGGTATTCTGAAAAGTAACTAAAGCTGCTGCAGTTTAAAATGGGGTTTCCCTGACAACCGTACAAGAGGAGCTGTGTCTACTTGCTCAGGAAGGACTATACTCCTCGGCATGGGCCTGCATCCCCTGCATAGTGGCCTGCAGTCAGGGCTCTCCCAGCCCTGCTGAGAGATGGCACATGACCACCCAGCCTGCTCAGAGTGTTGTTGTCTTTTCCTGGGGCTGGGCTTGATTTTCCGCACATAATAGAATTGGGTGATTGAGCTCCAAAGTCTTCCACAGGATAGGATGCTTATATCCTCAGGGGGACTCTGGGACCACACTGCATCTTCATCTACTCAGACCAGGGCATGGCACACATCCAAATGCAAGCCCTCAAGGATGATGAGGACATGCTCACTAGCAGGCCTTAGCCTTTTCCTCCTTGCCTACACTTGGGCATGTTTCTTAACTGCTCTGTACCCAGTGTCCCCTGTGTTAATGGCGCTAGTGCTGCCCTGCTCATAGTGCCTGGTGTTTAAAGGGCCCTGCATAAATATTAGTAGTCTCTGTCTCTGTGATAAGAGGGGCTCCCTGCTCCCTGCCAGTTCTGCAGTTGGCATCCATTACTGCCAATGCAGGTTAACTGTCAGCTTCACCCCCCTGGCTGGGCACCAGTCATAGTTGACACAGACAAGAACTGTTCATCCTTACAGTTGAGCTACTCAGCTAAGGTGCCTGGTTTATGCACTTTGGTGACCCTCCAGCCACATAGTACGCATTTAATGGACATAATTACTGCAGAAGAGAGTCTCACACTATATGTCCATGCATTCACACGATACGTCCATGTACTCATACGATATATCCATGCACTCATATGGTACGTCCATGCACTCACACG
>JAQHUG010000087.1:5396671-5460311 GCA_028555095.1 Dicrostonyx torquatus | reverse complement strand
CCATACGTTATAAACTGATTGGCCCATTAGCTCAGGCTTCTTATTCGCTCTTATAACATATTAACCCATTATTCTTATCTATGGTAGCCACATGGCTCAGTATCTTTTTCAGCTGGGCAGATCACATCTTGCTTCTTGGGTGTCTAGACAGGATTGGAGAGGAATGGGCTTCCTTCTTCCCAGAATTCTCCTGTTCTCCTTGCGCCACCTCTACTTCCTGTCTGGTTGTCCCACCTATACTTCCTGCCTGGCTACTGGCCAATCAACATTTATTTAAAACATAATTGACAGAATACAGAATTATCCCACACCACTATCTGTCTGCTCCCTCAGTACCAGGACTTGGGCAACAACAGAGCAGTATATCAGAGAAGAAAACTCACCTTCAGGTTCAAAAGGCCTCTGACAGAGAATCTTGTGGAAGTCAGGCCCGGGAAGTGTAGCCTTAACCAGCCTCCATCTAGCAGACTGGAGGCCATTGTCAGAAAGTCCAGACAACAAAGAAGTAGGAAGTGAGAATGTAACCCAGAAAGGAGACATATTCTTCAGAGACCTCCATTATCTTGGGAAGCACAAGGCCTTGATTTGCCTCTGAACTGCCCATAGCCCATCCTCCTACCTGCTATGGAGAGATGGGCGCATGCCACTGTGATGAAGTACTGGTGTGTGCTGGGCTGTTTCACCGAGTTCCTCGTTTCACTGTGAGAACTCTGGGCTTGGAGGATGCAGCAGTGAGAGAGGTAAGCCAGGAGCCAGGGCTCTCTCACAAGACTCAATTCCATCATTCTTGGCGGGATCAGACCCCTTGAGCAATGTCAGCTAAGTAAGCTGGCTGCATGCTCCACCCCACAGAACTCCTGAGCTTGAAGACATTACGTATCTATAGCTTTCGCTAATCCCTAAGGATAGCTTTTTAGTGGGCTGAGTCTTAGCACTCTGCCCTTCCAGGCAGGAGGAAGACGCACATTGCTTTCTAGTCCTGGTCTTGGCAGCTTTTTATTTCATAACTCCATGTCCAAACAGCTTAAATCTCCATATACTTTATGAGCACAAATCTGTGGCCATTGAAGTTAACTGTCCAGTTGCTTGCAAAGAATAAGCTGCCTAAAGGTTCCCCATGAGCCTCCCATAGCGTCTAGGGAGGTCTCCACGCTCACTGTGAGTGGAGCCAGGCCACACTTGGTGGCCCTGAAGCTTGGCTAACCCTGGAACTATGCTGGACAGGAAGAATGCCTGGGATTCATGAGAGCCAGGTGTCCCATCTCAAGATATATGTGATTTCAGGAGGATAAAGATGCAGCTTGCCTGAAATCAACTTAAAAAGAAACTGAGTCACACAGTTTACATTTCAAGATGTTTTTGAGTCTGAAACTAGACCCTAGCTGTGTATGTTGCTCCATAGCTTTGCCGTGTGTGCAGGAAGATTATTTTGGAAAATTGTGTTTCTCCTCTCCTCTGCAGACAGACAGATTGCCTGGGGTGTTGACATTCCCCGGGACTGGCTGCCATTCTTCCTTCTCCTCAGCATCTTAGTCACCAACTCAGCAGACAGTGTAGGGACTAAAATAGAGTGTGGCTTCAGCAAATCCACCCTTGGCCAGTCTTATCTGTCTGTGGTCTGTGCCAGCTGCTGTGACTTCAGAATCTGGGGCTGGCCTTGGTGCAGAGGGTCCTGCCTCTGCTCCCAGCATTCACAAGGTACACCTCACACTGAGAACCACCAGTGGCCTTATTTCCTCGGGAACAGGCTTTGCCCAGCTGGAAGTAGGTGTCAGGCAATCTCTGCCAAACTCCCGGAAGGAAAGCCGAGTAAACTTTTCTTCCCAGTGTCTCAGCTTGTGAGGCTTCTAGTTACCTGCTCACAGAAGTAAGCAGGAATATCAAGCATGTCTGTACTTCCTGTGAGACCATTTCAGAATGTCCCCTTTGCCTTGTGGTAGCTGCACCTGGACTATTCTCATACTTGTTTGTTTGTTTGTTTGTTTGTTTTATGTGGCATTAGGATTGAAGTCAGGACCTGGTGAGAGCTACTGGCTATAACCCAGTTCACTGTTTTCCTTTCTATTTTGAGACAGGGACAGGTCCTTTCTTTCTCTATCTCCCCTTGGTCTCTCAAGCCACTCAGCTTTACTCTGTAACCCGGGCAGACCATTCTCCTGGCTCAGTCTACTGAGTACCAATTATTTTTTCATGACCAAGAAGGTTCTAGTGCATTCCACCACCGTGGGAGGGCCACTCAGTGGCTGCAGTACCCCAGGGTGAGGTTCAACAAACTGAGGGTGTTCAGGAAAACATGGTGTTGCCTATGTCCTTCAGTTTGGCAAGGCATTGCCACTGACTTCATATAGGCTGCATATCTGCGGGACAGAGTGTAAGTCTGTTACTAGTGCTACTTTTCCTGCTGTAGCCTGATAAAATACAAACCTGTACTCTTGTAAAGTCTTTCCATGGCACTCGCCAGTTCAGTGCATCTGGAAGAATGCCTAGACAGCCCAGATCCCAGCATGAACTTCCTGTTCTACTTCCTCCCATAGTCCCTGCCATACAACATGTTGTGTTAGAATAAACTGAATCTGGAAGGTCCCTCTCAGCCCCCACACAAGTGTTTCACCAAAAGTAGGACTCTTAGAACTGAGTGGCCCTATGGTTCTAGCTTTGATGGGGAGTGTGCAAGGTGCCTTTTCCTGCCAGGAGCCCTGGCTTCTGACCACCTCTCTGCTGATTTTCTGTCCATAGGCTCGGCTTTGGCATTCTTGGCATCTCCGCCACCATCAGTTTATGTTTCTTTTTTTTGTTTTTGTTTTTTTTTTTTTCGAGACAGGGTTTCTCTGTAGCTTTGGAGCCTGCACTGGAACTAGCTCTTGTAGACCAGGCTGGTCTCGAACTCACAGAGATCCGCCTGCCTCTGCCTCCCGAGTGCTGGGATTAAAGGCGTGCGCCACCACCGCCCGGCTAGTTTATGTTTCTTAGAAAGGTTTTCAGAAGAGAGCCAATTCAAATCTTACATCTTCTCTTATGCCAACCCATAATGAGATGACAGGTGGACTTTCTGCTGCACTTTGATGTGTCTAGGACAAAACAAAACACCACCTTAGAAAAATCAGCCACATCTCTTAAAGTGTTTATAATTATAGCATTTTTTTTCTCCCTTGGATAAGGAAAATAAGGAACACAAACAAGAGAAACAAAAGCCCTTGTCTGGTGACTGAGGCTCTCATCTAGCAGTAACTCAGTATCTACCCACTACCAAAGCAAGTCATATCAAAAGCATCTGTCTGTGGCTTTTGGCTCAACCACAGAACCTGTGGAGACGTGGGCAGGTCCACATTGGCACAGGATCCTCCCCTAAATGCAGTGACATGTGACTGTCATCAGTATCAGGCAGCCTTTTCGCTAATCCCAATTGAGAGTAAGAACATCTCCTTTTATTTGAATGTGCCTGAAATAACAGTTTTTCCTCTGGGCTTGACCAGGACCACATTCTCTCCTCTTCAAGTCTAGCTGAAGTTTTCTTGTCCGCCTGTTTCCATGGATGGGCTCGCTTCTTTGTTGTTCACTGTACCACCGTCCTTTCCAAATATGAACTACCCAAGTGCCCTCCCTCTCCCAGCCCCACTCCATTTGCTAACTAGTAACACGGCCACATGGCTACAGCTGTCTCCATCGCAGGCTGCATGATATGTTGTAAATGACATATAACATTGACCTTACCTGGAGTCATTTTCGAATTTACAGTTCTGTGCATAAAGTGCCGTCACAGGCCTGTGCTCTTGCCAGCGTCCATCAATGATCCCCATTCATCTTACAAACCTAATTCACTGAACCCTTCCAGCACCCCCAACCATTTTCCTTTCAGATCTGGCAACCTCCTGTTACTTTCTATCCTCTGGGGACTGGCTTACTTTATTTAGTGTAATGTCTTCAGGATTTCTTCTCTTCCATCACGTTCTGGAAAGTCCTTACTTAGAGCTAATCTTCTGCACTGCATGTGTGCATCACTTTGATGGGCACTTGCCATCCACAAGGACATCTAGGTACCTGCTTGAGTCCCTGCTGTGGGGATTGCGGGTGCACAACAAGAAGCAGTGTTACTGGCCCACCTGCTGCTGAGCTGTGTCTTCCACAGGCATCCCACTGTCTAATCCCCAGTGTATTGATCTGAACATGTGGGGTACCAGGGCAGGGCTCTTATGAGCAGAGCAAGTGTCTTTGTGAAGCAACCCTAGGGAGCCCTTCGGCCCTTCCACCAAATGGGAACACAGGCATTATCTCTGGGGAACAGACCCTCAATGCGTCTGCTAGCACCTTGATCATGGATTTGTGCTGTCTTTACCCCCATTTTAAGATATTTTGTTGGAACCGGAGGTTTGAATAAAGAGATACATTAATCCCACCTTTAACTTTCTGAGGATGTCATCCCCATCTTTTTGGTTTTGTGTCAACAATATATTTCAAATTCATTCTCTTTTCTCCATCTCAGCCATTACCTCTTGTCCCCTGATACCCCAGCCTTGTTTCTTGCACCTTATGCACTTACCCCATGGCCCAGCTCTTGTTGAACCTTCAGTAGCTTTCTCTTGACTATAAAATAAAATCCCGTTTTTCCGGTCTCCTAACATGTTCCAACCTAAATGTGTTCACCCACAGACCCTGTCCCCTTCATGCAGTGTGTCAGATAACAGACAAGAGCCTTCACCTGTTTGCTCATCCCAAACACTGCCTGTCTCATCTCGCCAAACAAAAAATCTTTCAGAAAAGCCTAAAGGAGAAATCATTCACCCAGTGATTATGGGGGAGGGTGGTTCGGCAGAATAAATCTTGATCTAATCCACAAGAGTTTCACCACCTTGGGACAACCTGGAGAGAATGACTCCAGTCTGAAAACTCTGATGGTTTCCAAAGCCAGAGAGACTAATAGAGGAACTCACTGGGAGATCTTTAAACAGATTTTAGTGAGTGACGGCTGTGGGTGTCGAGCTAAGCTTATAAACATTATAGCAGACAGAACTACAAACAAACAGTGGGATGACAGAGCAGAAAAGCTCGCTGTGCATCCAGTGCTGAAAGGGGCCATAAACGAAGGTGGACTCAGTGTAAGGTGAGCCACGGAGGGGTGTCACCATGAGACCCTGCTCCTGGGATTTGCCATCTGGGGTACACACTCAGCAGGATGGTGGCAGATAAGTAATTTCCTTTGTAATTCTGCTTGTCAAGCTCTGTTCTTTCTTTTTTAACTTTAACATTGTATATTTTATAGATTCCTTTACTAGGGCCATCACAGCTCAAAGATACATATACCATTATGCCAAGGGCTACTCTTGAAATGACATGTAATTTCTTGAGGTAGCTGGTCAAGGCCTGATGCTGGGCCTGTAAACTCCATAACATCATGACCACATGTATAACCACTATGCCAATATGGATGAGGGTGTGTTTCCACTAAGGTGCAAATTACAGTGTGTCTGAGGGCCATTCCTCCCTCCAGAACTGCTCTCCTGAAATCAGCCCTGACCACAGCCTCCCTGATGTCTGTACAGGTGAGGTCATAGCTATGCCTTAGGACTTGTGGATTTAGGATGAGGCCAGGTCTCCCCTTCACTCCCATGCCCTGCCCCCACCCCATGTTGTAGAGACGAGCCCATAGGACAAGACCTTCCCTGAGGCCAACAGATGGGGGATGGGAACTTCATGAGGTCACCAGGTGTGCCTTCACTTGGAAGCCACACCCAGGCTATCTGTACTCCCAGCTGAACATGGTACAGAGGGCATGCCAAAGGGTTTTGCCCTTGGAGAACAAGCAGGAGCCAAGACTTCTGAACCCCATCCAAACCATATTCCCAGTCCTCAGGACAGCCTCAGCCCCCTACCCCACTCAGGCCTTGCCCTCTCTTCCCCCCGCCCCGCCCGCCGCAATATTAAATACTAGATGTGCATGTCCAGCACCACAGCAGCACATGACCAGTCCAGGCTGCACCATGGACACCGAGCTCAGATTCCTTTTTGGAGAATGACATAGGGCACAGACCCAGTTCCAGACTTCTCCATCCTGGGAGCAGTCCCTCGAGCAAGGATGGGCATGTGTGGCCCTCCACACCCCGAGTCTGGCCCTCAAGCATTTCCCTACAGGCACCTCCATGAGTCCCTCCCATTCACTTGCCCATAAGGTGACCTGTAAGCTTCCTATAGAATAACTCGTGACTTTTAAATGACCTAAAATGGTTCCAGAAAGTTCAGGGTATCAGTTTTTAGTGACATTAACAAGTGATTCCACTGTGTTTATGCATTTGCGTCATACCACACGGTCACTGCCAGCAGAGAACACCCCAGGTTCACTAATGCATAGGCATTTCAAACCCATACCTGCCCACATATTCTTAAAAATACATATAATGGGGATCTGTGTGCAACTTTTTAATTCACTTGGAAAGAACCATTCTATTCTGTTTGAACAGCTGCTAATGCAAATCCCTGTGGGAAGAAAAACTGAAGAACATGGAGTCGCACCAAGAATTAAAAACATTGTCCCTGAGCAGTACATATCCAAGGCTGAGTGTTCAGTCCCAGACCTGTGATTAAGGAGTGCTTTCTGCAGAGCGTATAATTACAGAGCCACCCAAGCGGCTATTATTCTGCAGAGTGCTTCATACGGGGAGCATTTTCGTATTCCAACTGTACATTTCAGTTCTTCTTGAAACAGGAACAGTACATAGGCAGGCATTGGCAGTATCCATATTAGGTCATCACAAAATTATAGATATTGCCAAGACACAAACAGTGAGGAACCATCCTCCCACACCTGCTTTAAATAGCCATGGCTTGCTGGGCGCAGGGCACAGTACGGCTCACCTGTAATCCCAGCACTCAGGTGGCAGAGATAAGGAGGATTGTGAGTTCAAGGCCAGTTTGGTCTACTTAACAACACCCTGCCTTTATTTAAAAAAAAAAATCCATGATGCCAACTGGTGGGCAGGTGTGTCAGGGAATGTGACACAGACCAACAGGGCCATGCAGGTGCCAGGCCTTTGGGACCTACTCCCACCTCTCAATTTCTGGAAGAGAAACTTTAAAAAAAAAAACCTCATTTCTGACATTGCATAGACATCAGAGCATCATTAACTTGTCAGATGAGGGAGTTCTTCCTTAAATGTATGCATCCTAACACTTAAAAGCTGTCAAAAATCAGAGGATGTGTGATGGAGAACTTTCCACCTTCAGGATACTTTTTCTTCAGGTTTCATCAGGTACACAGCAGGAATGAACCCATAGTCTGTTTCCTTGTGCTTACCCTTGATTCCTGGTGCAGCTTACCTGGTCCCAGCTCTGAGGGTACTTGACAGACATCCTCAGACTCTGGGAGTGGGCCTAGCAGATAGACTGTGTGTCCCTGTGTTCAAGGAGGGGTTCTTTGGCTGTTGTCCTAGAGGAACCCCATATAAACAGAATTGCAATCACTGTGGCTGCAGACGCACACTTCTAAGCCACAGCACACAGAGAAAGAATGGTGCAGCTGAAACCATCCAATTATTTCTGAACTATTTAGAAAAAAAACCTTCATCATAGTATTTGTTCCTAGTAATTCAAAGTTCTGCATTCATGGAAAAGGACAGGAGCAAGCAAGCACAAGTCTACTTTCAGACAACTCAGAAGAAAGGCTGTCAGAGCAGACTCACACTGTAGGTGGGGGAAGCCAGCCTGTTTGGAAAGCCCTTCAAATAATAAACACCCTCTGTCCTTGTCCCATGCCTCATTTGGAAGTTTTGGGAAAATCATGACCTCGGGTAGTCAACAATGTGGAATGATCATGCTTCCTAGAGTGTTCCGGAATCTGTTGACCAGCCCACACTGGCCACTGAGCACATGACATGACCGGTCAGCCCACAGTGTGATGGTTATGCTCAGAAAAGACCCCGGGAGACTCCTACGCAGGTCCTCTAAAGTCCATGCAGAATCCATGAGGAGCAGAGGGCAAAGGTCGGTGCTTTGAACCCAGCCCGCCAAACCTCTATGTTCCCTCCGAAATCCATCAGTAGAAACAGACATTGTGTATGGGGGGTGAGGGGGAGGTAACATTGTCATCTCAAAATTCACTGTGAAATGTTAGGCATGAAAAAGTGAGTCCCACAGAAAGCTTAGAGACTCTGATGGAGACAGAGGCTGTTAGGGCCACAGAAGAGCCGTCTGACAAGTTCCTTGTGTGTGAAAAGTGGTTTGAGTCATAAGATTCATCTCTTAGGAGGAGTCATAACTTTGTAGAGTTTGGGGGAGGAGAGCCAAGAAGCTGATTTTCTCCATGCTTTGAGAACAGGCTCAATGTCTACACTATAAACTACTGACCTTTATTCTGTATGGGATACTCCTAATTTACACTTCTTCCATTAAATCTGTAATAAAGATGGAAGCATTTTGGAGATATTAATATAAATAAATTAATATTAAATTAATATAAATATTTCCATACCAATGCCTGGTCAACAGGAAAAATCTACCCAAAAGCCCACCTGATAGACAAACACAAGGACAGACTCATGATCAATCTGTATGAATGATTTTAAGGAATTATTCCCCTCTACCAGGTGGGTAAAATAGAATTAAGAGAATTTAATTCAATCTTTATGGATTTGTGGAAATAAACATTATATTTAAGCAAATATCACTGCATGGCAAGCTTTACTGAAATTTTTACTTGCCTGATTAACTTATGACTTGTTCACATATTTTGTTTCTCTCCAAAATTTTACTTTTCCCTTTGGCCCATCAATTCTATTTCTACAGTCCTATAAATATGTGTTCCCATGGATCCAGTGATCCACATGCTAGGTTAGCCATGCTTGCAAGGACTTTAGTAAACCTGTGTGCACTCATGAAAAAGATATAATACAGGAGCAAGTCTCTGTGTTATAGCAACCTAGAGTCAAGCTACTGAGGAGTCAGGGCTGGGGAATAGATACAAATTCATTTGTATTTGCTGAAAAAGCACTAGGAGAGTATGATAAAAGGAAAAAAAGAGAGGCGTATCTACATGTGGCAAATGGTACTGTAGAGATAGACTGAGTTTGTACTTTGTTGTGTTTTATTTCTGAAATGTTCAATATCAAAAAGAAAAGGGCTAAGTCTTAAAATGTTCTTTTGTTCTGCCTAGAAAACATGGGGGGGGGTCACTGAAACTGTGTAAAGGTTTTTCTGAGACTAGGTAGATGCCTGAGCCTCCATCAGGTTTGCTCCAGAAGGAGCAGACCGTGTCTGTTATGGAGATTATATGTGTCAGGAGACAAGCGTGTTCATCCACCACGCTGCCATCACAGAGTCCCAGGCCAGTGGCTCTGACAGAGTCTCTTCCCTAGAAAGCTAGCTCTGGAGGAGGCCAGAGTCTAAACTGACTCCCTCCTGTGCCTCAGGCCTCGGCTGACAGGCGGCCTCCATCACTGCCTATGCACACCCTGCCGTGTCTGCATCTAAACGCTCATGTTAGAATGCTATCAGACTAGAGGTGGGCCTTCCAACAGACAGGCCTTGTTTTGATCATCTTGGAGACTGTGTCTCATTCCAAGATACAACGTTTATAACATAAGAATTTATAGCATAAGAATTTGGAGTCACATTTCAGTTTGTGGCAGGTGGGCTGTTGGAGTCTTAGAAAATTTACAGTAAAAACAGAGAGGACAAACTGGGGATTTAAAGTGGCAGGCTTTGCATGGCTTTTTTTTTTTTATATTCCATTTCAAGAATAATCTCTCTATGGAGGGTGGGGGGAGGAATGATGGAGGGATGGGATGGAAGCACAAAGGAATTAACTACCATAAACAACCTTGGTCCTTGACATAAAATGGGTTTTTAGGAGCAAGAGACATCTCTTTGATGAAGCTTTAATGAAGGAGGTAGCTGAAAGCCTTCAGAGGTAAAGTCAGTTGCCCAAAGCTGGTGTGGAAGGTCCAGTCTACCCAAGACTGCCACCCACCACGAGACTTGGTACCCCTGAAAGCCGGGGCCCCTCCACAGCCTCCCACAATGGTCAGTTATTTGAATATGACATGACCATTCTAAAAGCCAAATACTACCTAAAGAAGCCCCTCCCAGCTAATGTTTCTCTTCTCTCTGTGCCTCTTCTTCCCCGTCCTGCCCTAGTCAGTCAGCATCTGTGGACAGGCCACTCATGAGTGTACGAAGATTTCCTTCCTATGGATCTTCAGTCTTCAAGCAGGAGTTAGATGGCCTGTCCTGTTCTGAGACCTGACCACGTGGTCTCCCTTCCTCTTGACAGAGCTAGAGGATTCCATTTCAGGTCCTGCCCCTGTGAATGTGTGACATACACTTTGAATTCTGAAATGTCACAAAATAGAGGTATCAGCAGCATCCGTTGGCTGTTCAGAGCTAGCTAGATTGCCCTGAATTTGGAGGGGGGGCAGAGGGTAGCAGTCCCCTTCCTTTTAAAGATCTGTCATCTTGCAGTTCTGCAAATGACACACCATGCTGAGGCATCAGAGAATGACCTAACATGGGGAAAGTCAGAACGTTTTGTTGAAGAAAGGAAAACTCAGATCGTTCCTGAGAAAATAGTAAATAAAGCAGTGAAAGGGAGCCTGTCCGGTCTTGGCTCTGCGTCGCAGTGTCTGAAGGCCCCATAAAGGTGCTTTTGTGGACTGACGCTGTGCAGAAGCAGTGGGAACGCACGAGTGAATGGGCCCTAAGAAGCTGGGGTTCTGTCATTCCGGCACCCCCACCAGGGCAGGAGATATTATCTTGGGGTAAAGAAACCGGAGCAGGCTCCTCAGGACAGGAGTATCTTTGTGCGTGGAACCCAAGGGACAGCATTGCGAGCCCCAGCTGTGCTTGAGGCCGGCACTGTGGGCATATTGTGCAGAGCGGAAACATGGGGAAAGAGCAGGGCCATAGAGGTGGCACAAGGAAGTGAAGTGTGTCATTTCAGAGACCCAGCACCCTCAGCCCCTGGACCATGTGATCCTGATAAGTAGGGTTTTGAGGCCCCCTGAAAATAGCCAAGTGGGGGGCTATTAATGTTTATTTCACACAACACGGAACTTTCAGGAAAGCTGCCAAAATAAAATTCTGTTTGGGGGATGTCCCTGCCCTCAAATCATAGCAAATCACTCATAACAGTGCACAACACCAAACAGAACACACAGCCTACCTCAGAAGTGGAACTGAGGTTTGCTGGCTCCTTTTGTCGTAGGATGCACCCCCCACTTTGAATTTACTTGGTGTTTTTTCAGAGCTAATGTATCTGTGTCGTGTTGGCAGGGACAGCCCTGAAGCAGTTGTGTCAGGACCACAGGAGAGGCCTGCTGTCCCTTGTGCACTGGCCTTCATCCCAGCTCTAGCCCCCCACCCTGGTTCCTGGCTCTCTATGGTAATTAGTCAATGCCACGTAATGATTTTTTTTTATAAACTATGCAAATATTCTTTCTTGTCCTGCTTTTCTGCTAGGTTGGGTTGGTTTTTTTTTCCCCCACCCGTCAGGAGTTCTGCCTCCAGCCATTATTAGTGTAAAGCTAGCCAGAGTAGTGTCTGTTTTTCCCATTCTTTCTAAATTTATGAAATGAAGTCTTTCTGGAATGCTGAGCTGTCCCTTTATCACACTTGTTTATTGATCCAGCTATCTATTATGCCGTTTTCTGGGATCTCACACTCAGTCAAGGCTCTCCTGTTTCCCAACCGAGTTCTAACACTGGTCATTAGGAGCCCCTCCCGGGAGCTCTCGCCAGGTTCCATCATGTCAAGGGCCTGTCCTCACCTGCTGGTCCAGTGAGAAGTCTGAGTTTGTGAGGCCACCATCTTGAAATCACCCCAAGGAGCCATCCTGGTCCCTTCTACAGCAGGAGGATTTAGACACTAAGATTTACAAGATGGGGCCATTTAGCTAAGGTCCTTCCAGCAGAGGTGAAGGGAAGGTTAATTTTCTCCCTTGCTTGTTTCTTTCCCTGTTCTTTCTTTATGTGTTTGTATAAAATGCCTGGGTACCAGTATCCACTTTTGTTCAATAGTATTACACTGGTACTGTCTCCTCCTGGTGGAGTATTTCCGTAGCTGGAGTACTCACCCTGCAGCTCACCAGACTTTTTAGAATGGCTAGTACTCTTTACTCTGAGAAGCTGGCCTCATCCCATTTGCTGGTCTGGGTTTGCAGTGTGCAGCAGGATGTGTTTGCAGAGCGGGTTTGCTGTCCTGTCCCCTTCTGTCTGCTTCATGAGTCACCTTGTCTCTGCTCCACTGTGAGCACATAGGTGCACACCCTCAGTTCCCTGTCAATCTGCTAGGACTCCCTGACAACGCACCACATTCCAAATGTTGTGTAGAAACTACAGAAATGGATTCTCTCACAGAAAATGTATTTCTAGAGGCCAGGGCTTTGGGATGGAGGTATTGACATTGTAAGTGTCTTCATAGGTTTTTCGCTGTCTCTGTGGCTACTGTTAGTAAGCATGCATACTTGACTCTGTTTCCCCTCTCCCAATCCCCTTCCTATAGGAAAGCCAGTCCGTTGGCTTCAAGCTTACCCAGTCACTCCTGTTTGTTTGTTTGTTAAGCAAGGTCTTACCCTATAGTAGCCCAGGCTTTCCTGAAATTCACTATGTAGACCAGGCTGGTCTTGTTTTCATGGCAGTCTTTCTGTTTCAACCTCTCAAGTGCAGGAAGACGGGCTTCTGCAATGCTTAGGATGCCATCTTAACTTAATTGCCTTTTTGAGCTCTGTCTAAAGCCACAGTCCTATTCAAGGAGGCTGGAAGTTAAGACTTCACTGTGTCGACTTGGAGGGACAGTTTAGCCTATAACTTTCTCAGTCCTTGTAGATTGTAATATTTGTTCAGGGTATATGTGATATATAACCATGATTCCAAAAGTTGAAACTCAGTTTTCTTATATATGCTTCTCAAATTATGACACTTATGACCCACTAACCAGTAAATGTATGAATGTCCTGTCCCAGTAAACTCATTGCGAATTGGAAAATGAGAAGTAGAAAGTGCATTTAATATTCCTAGTCTACTGAGCATCTCATTTACCACAGCCTGCCTTACATACGCTCAGAGCGCTTCTGTTAGTCTGCAGGTAGCCCAGTCATGTAGCATGGTGGCTGTTTGATGTCTTATGTAATTCACCGAATGCTGAGCTGTAAAGAGAAGGCACAGACATTACCAGGTGTGCTTTCATACCGTCGTAAATTAAGTCCTCAAATCTCAACTTACATAATGTTCTTAGCCTTTGTATTCATAGCCATCATTTCTATCTTCCTAGCATCCCTGTGTTTGGTACTCATGAACAAACATGTTTTTATATCACTCTTTGACTGATCTTCCATTCTCTTTGTGACATACTAAATTATATGCCTAGCTATAAAATTAAAATGTCAAAAACATGAAAAAAATCTCCAAACATTTTTCTTCCTCTAAACCTTCCCTTTTTTATTTCTACATAACATACCCAATTCTCTGCCCGAAGCCTGAAATGTTTGTCTCCTCCAAACTGAAGCAACTCACTTAGTCTTCTTTCTGTGCAGATCCCACTCCCATCAGTTCTAAAGTGACTCCACATCCCAGCCCCAAACCCAAGCCACTGTCCTTGCTCTATGGCTAGGAAATGTGTCACTGCAGACGTGCTTTGAAGACGCACAATCACACGTGAGAATGGACTCGGCACCGTAACTGCTGCCCATTCCCATGGCCTCGTGTCCTCCAGTTTACTTTCTGTGCACCCCTACATTGCCACCTCTGAAACTGAATTCTAGCCACTTATGTCACCCACATCTGCCTCCATGTTCTCTCTCTCCCTTTCTTTCTTTCCACCTGTCTCTCCCTCCCCACTAGCAAGCCCCTCAGTCCCGTATATTCCAATTCTCACAACAGAGTTGTGGTCCTCCCTCCGTGACCCTGACTGCAGCAGGAAGAAGTAAGAGTTCAGGTGCTGTTTCTACCTGTTTGGCCATTAGAACTTAACCCTCGCTTAGTTTCCCATGCTTTCTGTTCGCTGACCTCCACATTTCTGTGGGCCCCATTTCCCCAAATGGTGGATTTAGGGTCAATGGAACCTCTGCCAGGTCCACCTCATGCTCACTTGACCGAGTAAAAGGGAACTTCCACACAGAATGCTCCAGCCCCAAACTTCCATAAACTGCGGGAAAATGGGAGGAGAATGCTCCCTGCTCCCAGTACCCCTTTCTGCTGCTGTACTTCAACTTCCTGGCATATGTGAGCTAGAGAATTTGGAGAGATTGGTCTCTGGGGAATTTCTCATATATCTGCAGCCAAAATCAATGTGCTCACTTTTAAGCCTCAACCCCTTCTTCCTTCACAGAGAACTTACATTTCACATGAGGTAATTCACTGCCCTGACAGCTGGCTCTCTAGCTTTTAATTAATAGCCTGTCTTTGGCAGTTGGTATTTTTAGACAGGGAAAAGGTAAACCGTGTAATAAAGTCGATAAGTGAAACTTTAGAATGTCAATTAACTTGATTGTTGTAGATTGCAATCTTTAGTGCTTATTTTGCCAACAAACAGGGTTATTGAATTGGCAATAAAGTTTCCTTTGCTTGTATAAAAAGTGTTCTGTGTGGGTTGCACCTCTCCCTTGGGTCTGCAGTCAGCATCCCATCTGGTTCCATCACACACAGGACCCACCATTACAGGGAGAACAAGCCCCATGCCATGCTTTTTCTCTGTAGGAGTATGTGGTTCGATGTGCATCTGTAAATGCCAAATCCTAGCCATAAAATTAAAATGTGAAAAAGTACAAAAGGCCCCGTGTTGCAGCAGCTTATATTCAGACATTGGCCGCTGAAACCACCTTCTTTGCCGACTGTGGATATGTCATACAATGTTTTACAGAAGTCTATGCTGTCCCCATGTTTTCTTTCTTTAAGAGTTTATTCTGCAGCAAATGCAGAAAAGTCTTAGGAAGACAAAACAACACTGATAAAAAGGTCCTGCACACCAGGCATGGACATAAAGAATATTCTAGGTGTTTCCAAAGCAAGAGTGGCCCTCATAGTCTAGAGGGCACCTGCTTGCCATAAGGAGCAAGGGTCCAGCATGATTCAAAGGGGATAATCCCCTTTGAACCATCGTGTGTGAGAGACAAGGGTGTCGACCCATGGGAACTGGCAGTGGCAGCTAAATAGGCTAGGGAGAATTCCCAGTTTCCTCAGAAGACAGGAAGGAGAGCCTCAGATGTGCTTTAATAAACATGCCTTTACACATCACATATAAGGGTATTTATTTTCTCTTGTCTGGCTGCTTCCTGGAAGGAGGAATGAAGCTGTTTTCAATACGTGGAGAGTGTAGCACTGCCCAGTGATGTAACCAGTTGGCTCTCAGACCACATTACATCTCTTTTTATCAAGTCTCATCAGGAGGCCCTGTTTGTTAGAGGTCTCCGAGAGGACCTCCCTCCAGATGTACACAAAGCCCAAGCCAGTGAATCTGTCCAGAAAGCCCAGGGCTGGGAGGACATCTGTCACTTTACATTTCACCAAGTAAGGAAATCCAGCGCTGGATAGTGCCGGAGAAGAGAGACATCTGGTTCCCAGGGTGCCTTGAGAATTTCCTTGAGCTCCAATTAGAGTCAGTGTGGTAGAACGTAGTCTGTGTCTGGCTATTCCCACATGTGAGCCCCAACTGCTAGGCAGTGCTCAGAGCCTGCAGGGGAACAGAGGAGAGCTCTGCTCAGTCCAGGCCATGAGCTGCTGCTATCCAAGCTGTCCAGCCTCTGTCTTAGCTGCTGAGTGAGTGCTCTGGCTACCGTGAAAGGAGAGGTAGGGTCGGGGGTCCTGGACCTTTAGATCCCCACTCACCATGCCAAACGGAGTTAAGCCAGTTGATACGCTGGACTCGCTTTCTTCCGTCGGCTCAGCCTACTGCAGCGGCAGACAGCCAGGCACCTGCAAGTACTGGATCCTCGACCTAGGTACATGGCTTTTCTGGGTGCTCGTTCTGTACTTCTTTGTCTATCTGCTTCCTTCCTGCCTGCCAGCTGCTTATGCAGTGGATGTGTGTTTTGCCACAGAAATATTTCATGTGCTGATAAAGAATTGTGTTCTGTGCCTACTGCCTTGTAAAAGGGCTGGGTGGGAAAGACTTACGGGAGACCCTAGAAATGTGGCCAGTGCTGTGCTCAGGCATCAGGTGTTGTGTGGCATTTCTAGTCTGAGCACTGCAGTTGGCAATCTTTTTTCCCTGAAATTGCATAAAACAGGCAGATGGGATCTATTCACCTTCTTGTGGCTTCAGCTGGGTTTGTGTCTGCTTCAGCTTTAATGTATTCGGGGAGCTCTCAGATGAATTGAAAGCAGTGTCGTAACACCGGTGTTTAGATTCTGTGCTTCTCTTAAGAACTGTGGCATGTAAGGGAGAGATGCACTCTGCAGCCTCCACAGTCTATATTGGGGGAGTGTGTGTTCCAGGGTCTGGCTTTGTCCATAAGGTAGAGGGAAGTAAATGAAATGCAGTCCCTGAAAAGGTCTCTCTCAAGAGAAGCTCCAGATTGAAAAAGATAAAGAATACAGAAATGCAAGAGAGGGACAGTTAGATCTGCCGAATGCCTAGACCACATCCCTTCAACTCTCCATCTCTTCAACTCTTGGCCAGCTTTCTACATCACCTCTGGCATCTGGCAATACCATGCATCCAGGAAGATGACTTCTCAGAAGCTACCACCTAATTCCTACGGGTGGTTTCTGCTATAATCACAGTCCTGTCCTGGTTCTCTTGGAATATCTGCCTTACTTGCTTCTAGCCACTGCCCGCCCCCCCCCCCACACACACACACGCTTCATGAAGAGTGGACAACAAGATGTAGAGCCAGAGGGACCTGCTGAGACTGTGGGCTCATCTCATTCACTATAAACTTGACTGGCTCAGTTGGGGTGAAGGGTCCCCAGTGAAGGAGGCATATCATGGGTTAAAGGGGGCCCTGAAAATCGGCATTTAGCACTTGAGGGGAAGTGGTACTGCTTCCTTCTGGGTGTCCTTGGGAGGTCAGAGGTAAACAACAGACTTGAGTTTGATTTATGAACCCTTAAGGAAATAAGTATCAACTTACAGGAGACCCTAGAGTGTGAGTGTTCAGTTTGCTTCTGTAAACATGGTTTTCTATACTGTTTCATCACAGTTTTAATCCACAAAGCTAGCAGTATTCTAAGTCACTGGCAGGTAGTGGTGGATTTTATCATATTTGTGTTAATTACGCTGTCCCAAAGTGGTTTTCTTGAGAGGTGATGCCCTTCACTATGTAGTATGTATGGGTAGACCTGGGTCTACCCATGAGGGATACTGGACAGTAGGCATTCCTGTGGTGGGAAGATGAAGGTGGATGAGGGATGAGCTCACTTGATTAAAAATAACTGATGCAGAAAAAAACAATTGGTAATGTCAAAGTCTGATGCAAAGTCTGGACCACTTGGAAGCTCTGGCTCGTGTGCAAATTACCTCATCTCCACGAACTTTTTCATCTTTAACTGAAAGTGAGAATACTGATAGAGCATGCCTCCTGGGCATCATTGAGCGCCCAGGCATTCACTGGATCTTGAGACATAGCATCTTTTTTTCTGTAGAGGGGCCTTTGAATCCTAGAAGTATTTAATCCTCTTCTTAGTAAAGGATATTATTAGATCTTTTTTCATAATGGAGGATGATTATGCTATTGTGTTTCCTATTCTTATTTTGTTGTGATAATTGCTAAATTATTAAGAGAGTCTTAAGAGATTTTCTTTTTTTGAAGTTGACCTAGACTTAAAAAGAAGAGAAAATACTAATTCATGCTAAAGGATGGAAAAAGGGAAATGAAAGTCCAGTTTGTCCCTTCCACTCCTCTCAGGGGAAGGTAACTGGCTGTTCATCATTTCCAGCAATGTAGACTAATTTAAGGCACCTTCCCCAACATTGCATTGGAGTAATATTTTCATATTCACTGATCCTATTTCTACATTGATTATGGGAGGTTATGTATCCACCAGACTTGAACAGAGAAAAGGGATTCTGATTCTTGGTGAAATTCCAAAGCAGATATTCTATGCTCGTCAAGATATCCAGAGTGGTGTATTCTGTACACCTTGAGCTTTGGGGATAAGCCTGTCTGCTTGAAGCCCAGTGAGTGTGGTATCACCCTGCTGCCTGGGAGCTCGTTATGCTTGGACCTTCTACAAGGAAGCTCAGGTCACTTGTTGCTGTGGCAGTGTGGTACCTTACATCGCCTTAGCCAGGAGAGTTTAAGCAATTGTTAGGAAATAAGAAAAGGAGAAGGTGAAGTTCAGGACTGTCAATGTGGTGATGGCACACACCAAAAATCCCAGCATTCGAGAGGCTAAGCCCAGGGAGTCTTGAGTTCCATGCCAGCCTTGGCAAATAACTTTTATAACTATTCTTTGTTTTCTTTCAGATTTTCATATAGTCTATTCTAGTCATGTTCCTGCCCCTCCCCTGGCTTCTTCCAGACCTCCCTATCTGCCCAATTTCATGTTTCTTTCTTTCTCTCAAAAACAAAACATAATAAAAATCCATATATGTGTGATTGATATGCCCAGTATCACTCCAGTGGAGACAACTGACTGTCCCTGTGGCTATCAGTTGTGACTAGCTTCTTGGCTAGGGGTGCTATTTAGTCCCCACTTCTGTTTCTTTGCTAGCCACTGTCTTAAACAAATAAAAGACCTGTAAATTGTCTTTTAGGAAACTCGAGTGCGTGCACCCAGGTATATAAATAAGACAGGGACGCTGCTGAGTAGTTCATTTTGAAATAGTGACACCGATTACTCCAGCACCATGTGTATCTCCTACATTAGACGCTGGAAGAATCCTCCAGAAGAGTGAACGGATCCACATAAAAAGTGCTGTGTGTTTTGGAATTCCAAATTTGATTTCAAGTCTTCAGAACCTTTCCTGAGGGGTAGAAGCACATAGAATATTCACTCCAGTGTCAATAAACAAAAATAATAGCCTCCTCAGAGGATTGTTTTGCTGTAAAGACTAGCTGTCGCACATGAACCATGGAGCAATCTAAACTCTGTCTCCAGCCCCCAACCCCACTTGAATACCACTAGCTCGCTGGCAGGGGGTTGGGGGGTGGGGTGTGCACGCCTTTAATCCCAGCACTTGGGAAGCAGATGAAGGTGGATCTCTGTGAGTTCAAAGGTAGCCTGGTCTACAGAACAAGTTCTAAAAACAACCAGGACTACACAGAGAAATCCTGTCTCGAAAAACCTTAAGCAAACAAGCAAGCACCATTAACTCATTTGAAGTTTACGGTATGGTGTTGTTGCATAGGAGCACCGGGGATTAGTACAGTACTGCAGAAACCAGAACAAGTATTTCATCCCTACTCGCTCGACCCACGTGACTTTGGCTAAGTCTTTGTTAGTGCACTAGTCTGCAGTCACATCATCGTGCCCCTCCCCCATGCACCCACCTCCACCATACTGTGTTTTTCAGAATCCTCATTAAAATTTATTTATTATATTTTTAAAGCAAAGTATATTTATAAAATAATTTCGTCTTCTCACTTTTATAGAAAAGGTGTTACATGCTGGATGGATACTTTATCCGGGAGAAAATGTTAAGAGATTTTGTCTGAGCTCACGGTGAATGTGGAATTTTGAGATATAAGTAGATAATAGTAATCCACAATGGTCCTCCTTTCCATGTAAGGAGCCATAGCTATGCCGAAGTCTAGCTGTTGGGGAAAAATGACTTCTGGTCTGGGATTGACTTTGCTAGACGGGCAGGCATCTTGCTGGTGAGCTGCAATCTCTGTCTTTGCTGGTGTATCTTTCTAAAACATTGCAGCAGCTAGGCTTTAGGGAGAACACAGATTTATGGCTTTTCATTCTGAAGAATTTCCTCCAGGTGCTCTGAGTTGGCCTCTGGGGTGAGCAAGCAAGTCCATAAACACAGAGAGCTTGGAGTAATGAGCCTTGGAATTTGTCCAGGGAGCCTCGATTTCCTCTTCCCGCCTGCAGGAATGGGGGTGGGGACTGGGCAGCCACAGACCAGATGCTCTGGTTCATTTTTTGCGGTTCTTTCCTAAGACCGTGCAAATATGAGGGACCAGATCAGGATCCTTGACTGTAGCAACCAGAAAACCCAGAGACAGCCATTGAGAATGTTTGCTGTGTCTCCCCTAGTCTTTCTGGGTGCAAATCAATGTCTCTCTCATTGATACTTTTAATATTTGACCATCCTTTCTTCTCAGAAGCACAGCTGACAATGCTTCTGCATTACATCTTATAGGTAACTCTTAACCGTGTGGTAAAAATGAAGGAAGAGCGAGCACTCGGACTTGAGATGCACAAAGCCTATGAGTTCTGAGGCGGCCTCCCTTTCTCCTCTCTGTCTCGAAGCTCATGGGGCCCGGGGCTGTGAAGCTGAATCTCAGACTCTGTCATGGTGAGAGGGAGTGTGCTCTGCTAGGGTCACATAGGACCTGAAAATTCAATGTTTTTCCCTTTGTCTCTCTTCAGCTCAAAAGAAAACCAGCACAGTGCCTGCCTGGCCCAGTCGTGTTCCACCCCAGCCCCACGCAGAGACTGTCTGATTGCTTCCTGTGGTTGCTCGCTCCCTGGAGGTGGCAGTGCCAGTTTATCACAGGGGCACTGATTAAAGCCGAGGACAGGATCCTGCTTTAATTGGTGTTCCTAGCAGAGGCGGTAGTTCTTTTCATTCCCTTTGTCTCTGAGCCTGCTTTGTTTCTTCCTGGAAAAACTCCAGGCCCCTCTTCCCTCCTTCCTTCGCACCAGTTACCAGTAAGTAGCTGGAATGAGCACAGAGGGAAGAGCTCTTACAGGACTCAGTTGACAAGAGGCGACCCTTAGAAAGCTGCCTGCCTCCTCCTGAGGCCCAATAAGCAGGGGACAGACAGAATTTTCAGCTCCCTCCAAAGATAAGCACACCAGCCTTCTTTTCAATCTTTGGTTTGTGCTGCTTCTGTTTTAGATGTGATCACCCCCTCAAAAGAGGGGAACCACACTCTAAAAGTCACTAACTGATGGCTGAAAGAGAAGCATGTCATTTGGACCCAAGGGAGGTAGAAAGCAAGATGATGTAAAGTTAGGGGCGGCCAGTGTGACCATGAGTGTGCTATGGGGTGAACGGTGCTCTGTGCATCATGTCTGCAGCAAAGCTTTTCCTCCCGGAGTCGTGGGCATCAGCTGTATTCATGTTCGTCCGCGTACTGTGAGCTTCAGTGGCAGCGCCGTTTTGCTTTTGTTAGTGTTACTAAAATGCAGTTTGGAAGGAATTCCTAATGGGTTAGGACTCTTTTGTTTCTTTGTTTTTGAACCAAACCAAGAACTCCAGAATATGTGCTGGATATTTGCTTTGTGGTTTGGGAGAGAGTGATCTGCTTCCTCCCTCTACACAGCTATAACTCTTCTGAACTAATATTCCATCCCTTGAGACTGAAGCCATAGTTAACCCACCCCAAGGAGGATGTGGAGAGTGATAATACTTGGCAGGCTCACTGCAGAACATTCCAGGGCCTCCCCACTGCCCTAGTGCTGTACAAAAATGAGCATATTGGTGTGGGCTCTATGACAACATTTATAAGTTTGCACGGTTCATAGCTGGCTCAATTATGTGTATGCTAATACAATTCAGACATTTTTGAGGCAGTAAAACACTTCTCTCTGCTGACATTCTGAATCTGGTTTTGATTTTAAAAGAACAATAATAAATTTATGTATGGACAAAGCGTAAGCATAGCCTTATTGCCGGTTCAACTAAACCACACAGTTTAACTGTAGAATGTTCTTTTAAACTGTGTTGTGCTGGAAGGTCTTTGTGTGTCCCCTGCATCTACCTTCCACCCAAATTGTAGACTTACCCTTTAACAAGCCAAGCCAAGTGACTTCATTTTTTTTTAACATGTAAGAAAAAGATGGCAACCAAAGGTATAAAATGTTCATTGTGGAAAGTGTCCCAGAGTAGGTCTTTGGTAGGTAAGATTGGATATTTCCATACCTATTACTTTGTGTTGAGCTTCAGAGACCATTGTGACTATGAGCTGAGTATCCACGATCCCTAACATTAGGGATCTAGTTAGGGACTATAAAGGCAGGATGGTGTGTGGGCGCCATGTGACTGCCTGCTCTCTCCCAAATTAACTGTGTGTTCCTGTAAATGATGAGTTGTGTGTCTGTTCAGTCAACAATAAACACTGCGGTGCCCTGGAAATGACTTCACAGACAGAAATTAAGAATCAAGGCACTGTTTCTTCATGAAATAGAGAGCCTTCTTAGCCCTCTTTGAACAGTGAACTAAATACTGAGCAGGCTGGTCCCTGGTTTTCTTTGTTTTTAGTAATTCTTCTTTAAATGGCACAGTTTGACTTTTGTGTACCACGGAGGATCTCGACCTCACAGAAAAGCCAGATGCCCCGCAGAGCGTTCAGAAGGGCTCCTGCTTTGAAACTGAAAAGACCAGGTGACATCCTCGGTCTGCAGGGTGTCACTCTGCCTCCATGGTGGTGCCTGGGTGAAGGTGGGGGTCTCCTCCAGCACCTGGAGCCTCAGTGGGAGCTCACTCTTGCCTCCCAGAGCTACCTAGGTCCCTTTCCTACCCATTGTTCCCAGGAACAGTGTCCTACACCTCAGTGTGGACAATCACCAGTCTGCATGCTGACTAGAGATCATTCAGAGAGGCCACTGCAAAGACACTGCACATCCTCCCAGCCCTACCCAGCCCCCACCACACACCAGTGATTACTCTCCTCGCAAAGGAAGGGTAGTGCTGGATTGGAGGGTGACAGAAAGCTGTAGTTTGTGGGATTCATACATGTCTTTCTAATCTCGGTTTTTTGGTGTCGAACAAAGTGTGTGTAAGAAAGTGTGTGTGTGTGTGTGTGTGTGTGTGTGTGTTTGCATGCAGCACTGCTGTGCTATCTTGAAACAATCTGCTTTTGACCTTGAATCTTAAGACCCTACCATTCATCATTGGCAAAATAGTTCCTCAGGTACTTTTTCTCCTCTCAACAATTTAGATGTCTGCAGAGAAATTCTGCTGTTCATCTCTCACCAAAGCAAATGGGCCCTGACACACATAAAAAGCACTGAAGACAGCCTGGTCATTCTAGATGCCAAAAACAAGGACTAGAAAATTCCTCCAAGTCAGTGTTTGTCTAGAGTAGAGAAGGATTGCATTTAGAAGTGAGACCTAACCTCAGGGTGGATCAACAGAAGAAGGGTAGGGGAAGCCATCTTTTATAATGTGGTTCCTTTTCACAAGTTTGATTGTTAAGCACCATCTATGTGTTCATCAGCAAGCAGTAGACTCAAGGACGCCTGGCTCTCCTGGGCCACTGCTAGATGGAAATAAGAAAGACCTCTTGAGAGGCCTATAGGAGGAAGGTGCACAAGGAGTCTAGGAAGTGCCGGGGAGGAGCTAGTTGTTCCTTAATGTTCATCTTGTCCTGTTGTCACCAAGGTTGTCCTCTTCAGCGCCCTGATTTGTAAGACTCCTTGTGCCTGGAAGCAGACAGCCAGGCCATAAGCCATTCACCTGCTGCAGATCCTCATGCCTGGAGAGTCCTGCCCCACCATCCCTTGACCAGATAGAGTTCTAACATCCAGGCTAGGTCAGCCTGTCCTTCACGATAACTGCATTGCCTCACCTCTGATGTATTCATAAATGTCCATTTCAGCAATGAGTGAGATCCTGTCCGTCTGACTAGCCAACTAGCAGGTTGTGCCATTTGTTCTTCATGTCTTTATCTGAGACTTTAGTGATGACATTTAAAAGGAACTTTGAAATGAAATGCTGACATCCAGCCTCCCTCTTACTCAATAAATCTAAGAGCCATGTTTCCTGATATTCATATAATATTCAAATATGTCAGGAAGAAAACTGAGGACCAGTCCTACTAAGAGTTCTCCAGGAGCCACCCTGCTTGCGTTGGGTACTAAGGGGACCACACACTGCATGAACTGGCAACAACACTAAGATTAGAGCACAAACCAGGGGCAGACATGCTCCCACAGTTACATGTTCCCATGCCTGTGTGCATACATGTTCAAGTGCCTCTGCATGGCTCTGGCTCTCAGCCTTCCTAATGAAAAGGCCAGAGCAGCTTCTTTGGGGTTGATGTCCATGACTATTGTGTGTTTTGGGATTCATGGGTCATGAGAGCTGGGGAGGGGGGCACTGCTGTTAGCGTTCCCCGGTGAGTGTGTGGGAGGGTACTGCTGAGGAGCTGCATCTGTTGGTCGTTTATGTGCATTTTCTCAGGCTGCAGAGACATGTGTTCCTCATTACAACGCAATCCATGGCAATGCCGTGCTGGGGCCTCCAGTGCAATTTGGATTTTTATTTATTTTTTTTAAAGGCAAGGAAATTTATCTTTTTTCCCTTGTGTCTTCTGTGCTCACTTCTTATTTGACGCAGACACAAAGTTCGCATTTCTTGCACCAAGGACCCTCTCAGCACCACACTCTAAAGTGTGTAAAATGAACTTTGTGTTCTTAGTCCACATTTCCATCCATCCCCTTCTCCAAGCTCAGTGCTTCTCCCTGGCTTCTGCCTTTACAGAGATTACTTCCTCCGTTGTCATGGCATCAATGTGACAGTCACAGCCTAGCAGTGTGTGGGAAAGGCATGGAATTCTGGCACACAGTGTCCAGTCATTACTGCCACACTGATGGAACCTCAGTGCTAGGGGACAGATTAGAGCTCAGTGGGACCAAGGACAGAAAGGACCCGAACCTGTGTCAGAGCAGGGAAACTGGATAGGAAGGAGAAGCCAGGGAAGGAAAGGGATACTCACAAGTAGAAGGCAGATTCGAACTTGGAAAATGGCCGTGGAAATATGCCTGGTCTTAGCCACCAGTACTGTACCATGTCACTGAGCAGGTAGGTACCTCTTCCTTAGTTAGTCCCTCAACTGATTCCCCAGGTGTATTGCCCATAATTATCTCCAGTATTTGTGGACTGTCAGACCATTGTAATCGTCGTGTAAGACAAAACAGTCCCTGAACGAGCATCTTACAGATTGGCTGACTTTTTTGTGTCGTCTTGAGAGAGTCTCTAGGGCACTGTGGTGTCTCTCTCTCTTTTTAAATAAGAAAAAGAATGACAGCTTGATTCTAGAAACAGACTTTAAATCCCATCTAAAGAACGTAGAGAAGCTGTGGATTGTTCTATCCAGTTCAGCCACAGTTGAGCTAGTGAATATTGTCTAATATTGTCTTTGCTTCTCAAATAGTGTGCACTTCTGGCCCAGTGTGCTCGGTGCCAGCTCCCTGATCTGGCTTTCAGCACAAAAGTGCTTCTGCATCAGCTCTCGATTAAGTCTGGTACAGTGTTAAAGCCTGCCCAGCTGGCCTCCCGCTCTAGAAGCACAGCCTTTGGGTTTGTCTTTCTTACATAGTAACAATGCCTCCCATCGTAAACATGCCTACGTGAGCTGGAAATCTGTGCTTTGCTTTAGACCTTTCTCTTGGAGTTATGCTTATCCTGACTGAAGACATTGTGGCGCAGTTCATGTGTCACATGTTCTTCAACACACCCGCAGCAGACAGCAAGACAGTTATGATCATTAGCCAGGAGCTGTATGTAGGCTTAGCTCAGTGAGACAGTGTCTGCCTAGGCGCATGAGACTTGGGTATCTTCCCCTACGTACCCATGCCCGCCTTCCCCCGCCCCCATTTGGGGATACTGCAAGAGAATTTGAAATGTACGACAGATTTACTGGAAGGTCTCCCAGTGTTGAGTACGTGCATCTTGCGGTGGCCGTGCCTCCTCATCCGTGAGTCGGCTGTCAGCTATTGTCCCGTGTGTGCTTCATTGATGTGCTATGGGATGAGTGAAGCCTGAACAGCATTTGCCTGTGCAGTCCCAGCTGTTCTTCCCACCACAAGCCTTGAAGTAGATCATCTGGCTCCATTTCCCTGTATCCCTCCATGCTGTTTGCAGCTTCTTTTTTCTATGCAAAAAATGTGAATATTGTCTAATATCGATTACGTTGTATTTACAATAGCCTTCTTTACAACTGCCCCACCCAACAGAAGGAAAATCATTGCCATTTTACACCTCAGGAAGTTTTACATCTAAAGCAGAAGGCGGCCATGGGCTTCAAAGATACTTACACCGTGCAGATGACAGGCAGGGTTGCATCTCCAACCTCGTCACCTGCCTGCAGTTGTCTGTAAGCAGCCTCATCAGCAAATGCTTGCAGGACCCCTGCGTGTGCCAGTCAGGCCCCAGCCCCCCGGTCACATGTGTCCCCTCCACCCCACTTGTATGCTATTGAGAATGTGAAACCAAAAAAAAAAAAAATGTAGATTTGAGTGAGGCGTTTTCAAGCTCAGAGTGTGCAGTATTTAACTCTAAAAGTTTGCTAGAAACCCTCAGCAGTCCAAGCGTTGCTCCAGCACACTGTGACTCAGTGACTTTCTCCCATTATGAAAGTCAGGAGAAAGCTGGAAAAAGCAAACAAAGAAACCCTTAATCTTCCTTAGTCTGCAGCTAGCAGGATATGACCCCTTTCTTCTTACATTTTTAAGTGCTTTTATTAATCACAGATGTCCAGATCTACAGACTGAGAGTGGGAAGATTTCCCCTCCCCTTGGCTCTGGCCCCGTGTGCACATGCTGACATCTTCCCTCTTCTTTGACTTTTTCTCTATCTCCATTTTCAAAGGAATCCGTGATAGCCATTGTGTGAACTCAGCCTCAGCCAAGACACCACGTACCTGAGGATTCCTTCTCAAACCAGCCCCAGCAGATAGGGTGACTTTGCTATGTGCACACCTGCATGGGGTTTTAAGCCCACTAGAATCTCTTTATCCTCAGGTTTATCCTTTTTAATAAAGGACAGATTTCTTCTAAAATAGAAGTGGAATGAGGTCACCGTCTAGTTTGTTTCAGCCATGCAGTTTTAGTATTGCCTAGACACTGCTAGGATTGCCATTAGCTCACATTACCAATGAATTCTGGGTATTGTTGGGACACTTGCTGTTTGTATAAATACAATGTACTCATTTCTGTGCCACCAGGAGTCCCAGATGCCATAGCTTACTACAGTTAGTAAAGCCATTTCATTTCACTCCTGGTGTTTCATCAAGTGCCATTGCTGCCCTGTGAGGTGTGGAAACCTGGGTCACCTCTGAGAGAACCTAGCCCAGATGCAGGCTTTCTCTGACACCCGTTTTAGATCCTTCTGTGTCCAGAGTAAGCTGATTCTTTTCAGTTAAAAGAGGAAAGCCAGCTCCAAACCAGGCTTGCCTGCAGTCTCGGAAAGGCAGCCCTGTGGTGAGGAGCAGAGCTGGGAACAAAGGCGAGGCACTGGAAATGCGAAGTAGATGTTTCTGTCAGAGCTGCAGGGCCAGCCTGGTCCCGAACCGTCTCTGCCCTCTGCAGTTTCCCTTGGTCAGTGCTGCTCACATGCACCAAGCCTGGGCTCTATGCTGAGGAAAAACCAGTGAGTGACATCGGAGGGAGAGACACAGACCACAAGAGAGAGGTGTCTGCTTGATTTGGTTTCCATATAAGTGAAAATTCACAACTGTATGTGCTTCAGAGAAGGTAGCGACCACCTGTAGTTATCACAGAACTGATCACAACAGGCCAGAATATCACTGTCCATGGTGGCAGTCCTACATTATCAGTGTCCTTGAGATGGGCGATAGCCTGTGTCCAATTTATTGGCTCACCTAGTCGTCTTTATTCTCCATATATTTACTAAGCCGCAAGATGTACCAAGCAGCCTGTTGGCAGTTAAGCTCCTTCCCATACAGCATCTCCCTTGTCTCCTGAGGATTCTCTCTGGTAGACCTAGCAATCCACATAGATCCTGTATAGGCAGGAGGTCAGGGTACCTGGAAAAGGGGGACAAGAGCCTCACAGTTGCTGCTGTATTGTTTCTGGGCAGCAGGCACTTGGGGTTCAGGTTTAGTCACCTCCTAGTTGTCCACCAGCTGCAGTGGCCACCAGGGCCTCCTGAGGAAGACAAGTGTGCTACCAGTCAGCTGGGTCCTTCCAAAGGAACTGCACTGTGAGCACTGTGCCAGGTGTGCCCAGGGACACTGGAGGCCACACATCCACTAGAGAGATGCATCAGGGCTTATGATGTCATTCCAAATGTGTACCAGTGTAGTGGGTCTTCTTACCTTCTGATTTATGCATGCATCACATCCAAGCACAGAGTAGCTATGCAGGCTCAGATGATCTCCAGATCGAGGCTGAGAATTGGGGTACTTTAAATCACATATACACAATGTGTTCTTGCAAAGGATCAAAAGTGTAAGGAGTTTGACTTTATGCTTATGAACTGGGAATAAGTCCCATGCTGCTACATAGAGAAACCTTGCATCGAAATAAATGAATGAATAATAAATAGTGAGCATATGCGTGCACATACTACATGTTAGATGCACAGGCAAAAGAGCTACTTCTTGGCAGGCATTCATTAGTTCTGAACCGTTTGCCTCTGGGAAGAAAAGTGCAAATTTTGTTTGTTTGTTTGTTTGTTTGTTTTTTGAGGCAGAATTACTTTGTGTAGCAGTCCTGATTGTCCTGGAACTCAATTCGTAGAGCAGGCTGGTCTCGAACTCACTAAGATTCACCTGCCTCTGCCTCCCAAGTGCTGGGATTAAAGGTGTATTTTTAAACATGAATGATGCAGTGTCATATGCTCTACCAGCCTGTGTCTTAAGCAGAGAAGAAAACAAATGAGACAGCAATTAGATGAGCATCACTGTCTCAAGTAGTGTAAAGCCCTCACGGGAGTTGTTGGCACTACATGCAGCCACAGGCTGCACGTTAGCGTTGATCTACAGCATGCAATGAATGGTCTCTGGTCCATAAGGCAAAGAGCCTGTACAGGTGTCTGTGGAAAAGAGTGCTTTCAAGGATTAATTGTCATACATATTTTAAGACATCAGTGGGTCTAAGAAAATAAACACATGGCCAGTGGTCATCTTCATTATTTTATCTCCTGAAAGAAATCATTCAGTTCTGCATCGTTTTGGCAGAGTCCTAATGTCAGGTGCTTGGAAAATGGCCACTCAGTTCCTGATTGCTGGCTTTCAAGATCACAGAAGCATTTCACCTAACTCTGGATTGGTTTAAAAAGACTTTCCTCTTGGAAGTCCATCAGCCCTGATTTAACTATGTTTAATTTTGAAATCCAGTGAGAATCTTGGTCTAGACACCCTTTTTGTGGAGCATTTTGGTTAACTGAAAAGGCTTTCTTTTCCCCTTTGATTTAAAAAATTATTGTCTTTGTTTGATTGCTAGTATTTACTCAAGCATATGTGGTAGCATTGCTAAGTTGCCAACAAAGAAACTGTATTATCTATGAGCAAGTAGCTATTCATCTCCTAGGCTCCCTACTAGCCACGCTCTATCTGTGCTTCATCAAGTTGGTCCTGGGTGACAGCCTTTACAGAGGGTGGGTACTAGTGTCACAGTTTAATCTCTTTCACTGGGTGGGCGGATCAGATGGATAGAAGGAAAATAGATAGACAGGCAGATATTTATTGGTAATATGTCAAACTAAATATATTTCTTTGACTAATTATGATAATTGATATAACTATCACTTTAATTTTTTCTCTAAGTTCTTATTTCCTGATTTTATTAATCAAGCAAATGGTTAGAAATAATTTTAAATTATGTCTTCTGATATCCTATAGTTTAAACCGTTATTGACTTTATTTTAATTTATATGTATGGGTGTTTTGCCTGCATGTATTTCCGTACCCCATGGCTGTTCCTGGTACTTGTGGAGGCCAGAGGAGGGTGTTAGATCCCATAGGACTGGAGTTGGTTGTGAGCTGCCATGTGAGTGCTGAGAACCGAACTTGGGTCCTCTAGAAGCAGCTGGTGCTTTCAACCACTGTGCCATCTCTCCAGCCTCAGTTATGACATTTTAAATCTAAGCATCTGAGTTGTGGTAGCACATAGTTTTGTGACCCTGGCTCTTGGGAGGTAGAGGGGGGATAATCAGGAATGCAAGGTCATCCTCGGCTTATCTAGCAGGCTTGAGGCTAGCCTGATCTATGCGAGACTCCATCTCAAAGACAAAAAAAAATGCATCAACGTGATTGGATCTGTGTAGTCACCACATTGGTCTTTAGGACTGGTGATGTCAGGTACTTTTGGAAAGGAGCAGTATGTCTTGAGAAAGACCATCCGTAGCAGAGATCCAGCCTGACAGTCATCCTAGAAGAGAGCGATGTCAGCCCTCTCCCTCCTCTGGATAAGACAGCAGTCTAGGTTCCCAGCAGCTCACCTGAGAGTCTGCTAAGCTGGGGACTAAGCACAGTGACTAAGTGGCATAGACTTGACCCCAGTGCCAGGGAAGTTTTGTCCTGTTCAATAAAGGGCCTTCTTTTTCCTTCTCATCCCATCAGACTCACTCTCTGTCTCCAGTAATGATGCCAGTCCGCCGGCCTCTGTGGCTTCTCTTCAGCCCCACATGATCGGAGCGCAGAGCTCACCAGGTCCCAAGCGTCCAGGCAACACCCTGCGCAAGTGGCTCACAAGCCCTGTGCGGCGGCTCAGCAGTGGCAAGGCTGATGGGCACGCCAAGAAGTTGGCCCACAAGCACAAGAAGAGAGGGGAGGTCCGGAAGAGTGCGGATGCTGGCTCCCAGAAGGACTCCGACGACAGTGCTGCCACCCCACAGGATGAGACCATCGAAGAGGTAGGTCTGTGTGATTGACTTACGGCTGTCGTCACTGATGTCATTGGAGTCCAGAGGCTAGAGCCCCTTTTTTTTTCAAGTTAAGAGTAGTCACTGTCTTGGGAAGTAATGGATCTGGTTTATTGGAAGCTCCAGTACTGCATGGCGTCATTTGGATTTCTGGTTTGCAAACTGTTAAAATGCACAGACAGGCTAAAAGACATTGTTAGAAATGCCAGTTGACAGCTTTTATCCACCATATGGGACTCTCTACATCATTCCTGTGTCACCAAAGTGGAGAGAGGACGTCAAGGATTTTTTGCTTCCCCTTTTGTCCCAGGAGGCTCTGAGTTTATGCTTGAAGAAACTATTTTTTGTGTCCCCAAGATGACCTCAGTACTGACAGGGCCAGTGGGGATTTTAACTTGGGCTCAAGTTCTGCACCAGCTCAAAGAAAGAAAAAGGCGGTGACAAGCGGTGTCACACTTGTTTTATTTCATTGTGTCATGGGTTTCCTTTTTGGTTTTTTTCCCCCTTTTTTCCTCTGAATCCATGATCTCTTCACTAAAGCTAAAACTCAAAACTAAAACTTTATATGTAAGTAAGACCAGAGAAAATGAATATATGTTTGAGTCTGGCCTTGCTATGCTCTTCTGATTAACTCAAGGGCCCAGAGTCTAACATGTAAACAGTGCTTGGTTGCCATGGCCCAACTTGAAGGAGCACCCTTTGGTTTGATTGCAGAGAGGACGGAACGAGGGCCTCAGCAGTGGCACGCTGTCCAAATCCTCTTCCTCCGGCATGCAGAGCTGCGGAGAAGAAGAAGGAGAGGAGGGCGCCGATGCTGTACCGCTGCCCCCACCCATGGCCATCCAACAGCACAGCCTCCTTCAGCCGGACTCGCAGGATGACAAGGTAAAGGAGAGCCACGCTCACCCAGGCCAGAGGCCAAGCCCTTCCCTGGTTTCCATGCCAGGAGGGGCAGGGTTATGTGAGTAGGCACTGGAAGCCTGGTGTTTTCCCAGCAGCCAGCTTGTTCATATCTCAGAAGTATGAATAATAAGTCCGTTTAGAACAAACACTAAGCCAGCATATGCTGCTCTCATACCTCGTGGTCATGTAAATATGTTCAGTGTATTTTACGGATGCTTCAGCAGTTGCTGCTGTTAAAGTAATTTTTAACATATTTCTTAGCATCCCCAAGAAAGGAGAAATCTCCTGTAGCCTGTCTTTTGGCACACAGTAGGAAACATCATGTTTCCTCCATAATATGTTCTTGCATGTGGCTTTCTAGTTAAAATAAGGTTATATTGTTCTCCAGTTACTTTCCCCACATGGGATTAGAACCCCAGCAAGTGCATTGTTACAAAGTATTAGGAGGCACCTGAGCCTTGAGGCTCCTCCTGGATCGTATGAAACCTTCAAGCCATGTCAGTCTCCGTTTCCTTTCGGTTGTTAAATCATTTTAGATTATTTTATCCGTTCCAGTAGTAAAAAATCTCAAAAATACAGTATCAAAAAGGGAAACCTAATAAATGAAGCTTGCACACCCTCTCTGCCTCCTGGCTCCACCATGACCCTCCATTTGTTAGGAAGTCACTGCTGGGTTTTTATTGTTGTTCTTTTGTTTTGTTTTGTTTGGCAATGACTAGGTCTTCCAAATAAAAGAGATGTGCTTTCAACACATTTTTCTTCACATTTTTCTCTGTTCCTTTCCTGACTCTATTGATGTGTCAGTCACTTGCTGGATTTGTCAGCCTTTGTTTGACAACCAAGGATGGACGACAGGCAGTGATTGGCGGCAGCGAGGCCACCACACTTGGTGCTGAGTTTTAACTCACAGCACATGCACACCACAACCCATGCAGCTGAGCCCCGCCAGGGTGCTCTGGTTCTGAGTACACTGGTTGTGAACTGGAGAGCCAAGCTCCAGTTTGTCCCCTGTGTGCAGGCCAATCTGAGAGAGACAGCGAAGGCTCTCAAGCCCTTTATGTAGCGACTGGCCAGGGAATAAGCGACGTGGGTGTTGGGACAACTCGTGAGCTGTTTTGTAACAGTCTAAATGAATAGGTTTTCCAAAGCAAAACAAATAAAATTTTTAAATCTGGTCGTTATCCAAGCAATGAGAAGCAGGCTTTGCTGGCTTATTTTCCTCCTTTAAAAGACTGAATTGCTAGAGTCTTGTTTACTGGAATCATTTATTGCTTACCATGCAGCCTGGTTGGGTATTATCAGTAGCAAAGTCTTCTTTTGCAGAAATCTAGTAATGCTCCCAGACAGTATATTATCTTGAACTAATTTTCCGTTTTGTTCTGTTTTCTCTTTTTGTAAACTTTCATTGCAGCATTACGTTGATTTGTGTTCTGTGTCTGTTTTGGCTCAGTTTCCTTACCTTTCCATTTGATTTTTTTTTCCTTTGTTTTGTTCATCTCATTCCAAATTTCATTCGAGCGAACCGGTGTTTGTTTTGTAAAGTACATACTTTGGTCCGCATATGTAAAAGCCCGTTGTAAAACTCTGTATCTGTCCGCTGTGAGAAATGCATCTCTGGGACAGCCAGCCATGTGTCGCATGCATCTCTGCTGGCCTTAATATGAAGCAAGGTTCATATTACCTATGCCCCTCAGACCCCAGCTACTCTCCAGCAGAAGTAATCTGCAAACAGTGTTTGCTAATTACTAAATCTCAGCTCAGTAGCCTGTCCCTCAGATTCCCTTACTGTCACCCCGTGCCGCCTTCCATCTAGCCATAAGTGGCATCTGGTAGCTTGTGAGGCTTCAGCTCTTCTGTCCTCTGCAGTAATCATTGGGGAAATGGATGGCACAGGAAATGGTGAGCTTGTCCCCCTCCCCCATCTGGTCACTGCACCCTTTCATGATCCCATAAACACAGTCAAGCCGTTGTTAACATTCCCATTCTGTTTCTTGATTATTTGGGGAGTCGACCATTAAACCTTAAGCCTCCCTCCCTTCCGCTGACCGGGTTCTGTTTCTCTCTTCATAGCCTAGAGCCTGAGGCAGCACTGGCAGAGTTATAGTTAGGATGCCCCGTGCCCAGTCACCATTCTGAAAAACATTACAATGTTACATGACTGTGGATTAAAAACAGACATTGTCTGCTTCCCACATGTATCCTAGACAGGTTTTATTTAATGTTTCATGTCAGAATATTGTAAATATAAAAGGATGACTAAATAAATGCAAACAAAGACAAACTTGTGGTCTTTTTGTCTGGACTTACTTAAAAAAAAAACAAAAACTGGAGTTTGCAAAGGAATTTACTCTCTGTCCCATTACTAACGTGCGACCTCTCCTCCCTGTTCTTTGTTTTGACTTCTCTCATAGGCCTCTTCGCGGTTACTAGTCCGCCCCACCAGCTCTGAGACTCCCAGTGCAGCTGAGCTTGTCAGTGCGATCGAAGAACTCGTGAAGAGCAAAATGGTGAGTAAGGCTTCCCCATCGAGCGTTAAGTTTGCAAGTCCCTGCTGCCTGTGCGCAGAGGTTCACCTCTGCCGTGGATTGCTCGGGTATAACTGCGGCTACACACTTTTCTCACTATGACCAGGACTGGATCCAGGGGTCTGCTTTATCATCCTAAGATGATAGGACTCCCAGAACTCAGAAAAGCTGTGACTCTTTTAACAGTTGCATTTTATTGCATGAGAGGACCAGGTTTAAATCGGCCAAAAAAAAGGTCACAGGGTAGGGTCCAGGAGAGTCCAGGTTCCAGCACTTGTGTATCTTCATATGAACAAATAACACTTATGGAGCGCAGCAGAGAGAGCATTGATTGACAGCTACAGTGGTTTATCTGAGCCTCTGTATCCAGACTTCTAGGGGATGCTCAATTATGTTTACTGGTCTGGTCAGCTTGGCTGACCTTAGAGCATCTACTGAGATGCTCTGTGAAGTACACACACACACACACACACACACACACACACACACATATGCAGGCGCACTCACACACAAAATTGCATTTAAAAGAAGGACTTGTCAAAGACCTTCCTGTAAAACATGAGCAGTAAAAGAGGCTCTCACAAGTGATGCATCAAGCATCCCTGAGGTCTCGTCCCTGCAGCTTTGTACTGGGAGCTTCCTTGTCACACACACACATTTGTGTAAGGGACCAGTGGGCACCACAGCCAGGGTGACCATCCCAGCTGTCACAAAAGCATATGGCCCTATGTCTCCATCAATGCTCCCTCTTTGGTGCCATCTCAGGAAGATCACACCTGAGGACAGGCTGCCAGAAGAAGCCCGAGGCTCAGTTGTTTCAGCTTGGGCAGCTGGTGCAGTTATAAGGGCCTTGTCCCTGTGGGCACAGATGAAGTCTGTGACGACTCCTTTGCTCGCTCCTATCTTTCTCTTCTCTCTTTTACCTCATTGTTCAAATGAACAGAGTTTTGTCTAATGAGCTCCAACTGTCTGGCTAGACAGCAGGGGGCAGAATGTCCTCCTCACCCCCAGCCTTGGCTCCCTGTCATCACCCACCTGATCCATGCACATGACTCAAGCCCTGAGACTCTGGAAGAACATGTACTTCCAATAAAGGTCAACTGCTATTTATTTATCAGAGTGCAATTTTTGGAGCAGGCTCCATTTGTTAGCTAACGTGGTGTCCTGATTTTGCATAAATAAGAGCCATAGTTGGTGTGATTTTTTTACAGCTCGGTGGGCTTCCTTTAACAAGGTTGCATGTGCAGGCCTGTGTCATCCAAGCTCTGTGATGATGGAGTTTGTTCCCACTAAGGGAAGAAAGCAGGACACATATTAGCAATGTCACTTTACTAATGGCAAGCTAAGGCAGTGATGAGAAGTGTTCCTGCACTTTGGTTCTGTTTGTCCAAACCCTTCTTTTTTTTCCAGCTAAACCATTCTGTGGATCTAGCTGGAAGCTTGGGAGAGTTTTTAAATTGCTATAATCCATAGACACTCAGTGAATCAGATGAAAAAGAGAATTGGTAAACACCAATTAGAGTCACCAGCGGGTGACCAGTGTCACATTAGTCAACAGTATTCAGCTCAAAGACCTTTTGAATATCTTCAAACACTGCATGAGGTTCTGCAGTGGTAAAAGCACATGACCAGTCTCCTGCAGCAACCGAGAGGAATGTTACACACACACACTCAGTGATTAGTATTTTTATTCCAATTTTCCTGTTTGCCCAGGTTCTCTGGCTCAGTATGAGTTGTTGTTGTTGGTTTTGCTGCTGTAAAGATTTGTGTTTTTATTTTACATGTATGTGCGGTCTTTTCCCTTCATGTATGTATGTGCACCACATGCATATAGAACTTGCAGAGGCCAAAAGAGGTTGTGTAGAGCTGCTGTGGGGGTTCTGGGCCTAGAGATGGGTCCCCTGCAAGAGCAGCAAACACTCTCAACTACCGCACATCTCCCCGGCCCTCTGATATTCTTAGTAGAGCAGTTTGATCTGTTGTGAGAGATTTTGTAATTTCACAGTCACATCTTTTGTATCTTATGACTTAGATTTTCTTACACCAACATCAACCCTAAATTTCTTCTAGGCGCTGGAGGATCGTCCCAGCTCACTGCTTGTCGACCAGGGAGACAGTAGCAGCCCCTCCTTCAATCCTTCGGACAATTCCCTCCTCTCGTCCTCCTCGCCCATCGATGAAATGGAAGAAAGAAAATCCAGCTCTCTAAAGAGAAGGCAGTAAGCAGCGCAGCATCTTCCCCACCCCCACTTCCTTCCCCAGCTGCAGCACCCCAAAGTCAAGAGTGGAGTTCACCTCTGAGTTAGACAAAGGAAATCCAAGGCCTCCCGCTGAGACAGTGTGCATGTGCAAATGTGTGTGTATACATGCGTGTATGCATTTGTGGGTGGGGTGTGTGTGTGTGTAAGGATTTGGTAATCCATAGCTATAGTTTCTATTGTTCTCCATATCTGTTGTGCTTTATTAATAACTCTCCACCCAAAATTCATGACCTCTTATCCTTAATTATTATTGTTACATATACACACATAAATATATAAATACAGCCTGCTGAGTTCAGCGAGTGTTGCTTATGTGTATATGACTTCAGGGTTGACCTCTTGGTATTGGTTAACCAACTGAAGGGGCTGCATTCCCCAGGACGGCTAATCTTCCCTTTCTCAGCTCTCCCTAGTTTCCTGTGGTTCTTTGACTAGGACTGGGGCCCTGCGCTTCTCCCCGCTTCCATCGTAGCAGGGTCACTGGTGTCCTTGTCTGGGGCTTGTGTAGGCAACCATGCTGTTGAGGCATCAAGAGCTTCTCTGATGTTTCTAGGAGGCACAATTTGGCAGCAGACTTCCTTGTCCTCTGGCTCTTAGACCCTTTCCACCCCTCTTCTGTCATGTTCCCTGAGCATTAGAAATAGGGGTTGGGTCGTAGATACATCTGTTGCAACTGGGCACTGTCAATGGCTATCAGTTGTTCTCTGCATTCTGATCAGCTGTGGCTTTCTAGAATGGTCTCCAACTGCTGCAAAGAGAAGCTTTTTCGACAGGAAGTGAGTTAGACTTATCTGAGGGCATAAGACTAAGTATTTAGGATGCAGTTAGGAGTTACATTGGTTTAGCCGAGGGGCTCTCGCAAACCCCAGATCATTGGCTAGGTTTCCAGTGCCAGGCGTGGATTCCCTCTTGCTGTGTGGTCCTTAAGTCCAGTTACACAGCTGCTGGTCACCTTGTGTCATTCTTGCACTTCTAGAGGTACTTTGCTGTGTTGTACATCACTGTTGTCCATGAGCACCGGGAGTGTTATCGGTTGTGTCTCTCCCTTGGCTGCTTCCATTAGTGCTGATTGGTACTGTGAAATCTAGCTCTTGGGTAGAGGCTTTCAAGTCAGATCAGCTCAAATCCTCCAAGTCCTGTGTCCCCAGTGAATGGTGGCTTCAGCAATAGAGATGTAACTTTAATGTCTGGGAGGCAACCAACCAGCCCAGGGAGTGTTCTCTTTCATCAAAGTCCCCTTGGTTGTTACAGACAGATACACTTCAGCGTAATGTGCGTACTTTAGATATCTGAAATATGTTTTTCCTGAATGTCCACTGGAGCCTAAAATGATTTCATTAAAAAAAAAAGCAGCTGTACCCCCTAATGTCACACCTTCATAACAAACTTGGGCCTATGTTTCTTGCTGTTTTCATTGATTTTATGCCATCATCATACTTGTGTGTGCACATACACAGTGAGCACACACATTGTACCTGTGTGTGTGACCACGTATCCTGGCCTATGAAGTGCTCACAATCGTTCACTTAACCTACCAGACAGATCTGCTTTTTAAATTTGATGTATTGTTGTGCAGTCTTGCAAAAAACCATGCTCACAAAAGGAAATTTGTCTATGACAATTTATTCAGAAAACCCTCTGTATTTCTCTTCTTCTAGCTATGTTTTGCAAGAATTAGTGGAAACAGAGCGAGACTATGTGCGGGACCTTGGTTGTGTGGTAGAGGTATGTACCTTTGGGAACTTCAGAGCCTGAATCATCAGAGAGGTGCCGTTTCAGATGGCAGAATGATGATATTGTCTCAGAAGCCTTAAATGTAGCTGTCTTAGCAAACTGTGTCCAACTGTAAGGAATGTTTTTATATAGTATATTCTGATATATATTTTATATGTAATTAGAATTTTAGATTTTTTATGGCCAGTAGTTTTGTGATTTTTATCTTGAATTTTTGCCTTTAATTACTTTGTAAGATTAGGTGTCACCATAGAAACGACAGTAATATTGGTTGAATAGTCAGTGTGGTTGAGCTATGGAATCCAGCTCATTCTGAATCCACTCGCCTGTGCCTATACAGGGGCATTTGCTTACAGCTGTACACAGAATTAGCTGTACCACCATTTTTGGTCACTAGCATCTTCTGAGTACTAGTCAGTTACAGGCAGGAGCATACAGTAAGCTCAATTCATCCAAAGGCCCATTTGGTTGGTTGGTTGGTTAGTTGGTTGGCTAGCTAGTTGGTTTTTATTTTGTTTTCTGCAGCCTACGCTAACTTGGAACTCACAGTATAGCCCAGGCTGTCCTCACACTTGTGGCGGTCCTCCTGCCTCAGCCTGTTGAGCGCTGCAATATATATGAGCAACCACCTGGATCTGTTTTTTAGACCTAGCCTCGATGTTTAGCTAAGGCTGCTCTTGAACTCATACCCCTCATGCCTACACTTCCCACAGGCTGGTTTTACAGATAGTGCCGCCAACCCTGACTCGAAAACAGAGGGATATTTATCGTATAAAGTACTATTTTTCTTTCAGTTTTGCTGATGTGTGCAGAGCCATACCTTTGGGTACCCATCTCATTAAAAGTGGCAGCTGTTGTGCTGCAGCACTAGCTCAGTAGGAGAGCCTTTGCTGAGTGTGCACACAGCCTGGCTTCCGTGCTCAGCACTGCCAAAGAGCCATTGTGCAAAGAGTCACTGCAGTTCCCTGGCATAAATGTTGAAGATGCTTGGTTTTTCTGCAGTCATTCTTAGCAATAAGGTTTCCAATATAAACTATCTCATCGGGATTGAATAGAAGTTTTATTTTGTGTTTCAAAACAGGGTCTTGCTATGTAGCCTAGTGTGGTCTCACACTCACTCTTCTGCCTCAGCTACCCAGGCTACACAAGATACACACCATATCCAGCTGGACAGAGAGTAAAACACGTGTTAGCTGGGTAGTCAATTCATCTGTGTTAACACGCAGTTTACAGAAAGATATTATTAAATCCTTTTTATTGTGCTATCTACCGATCTCAGAATTCAGTCCCTTTGTTTATGATGTAAGTCCTAAAAACAGAAGGACTTGTGACTGCCCAGCTCCCTATGTTTAGTCACTGATAGGATTGCTTGCTTTATGAAACCATTTACGTCTTTTCAGCTATTTGAGTTCCTTCGGGGAATCTTCATTCATTTAAAAATGTTACACTGTTACAGTAGTGACTATAACAATACATTTGAAGCAGTCGGTAAGGACACTTTTCATGCAGGGTTTTGGTTTGTTCATAGGACGTTGCGTATCTATGTCGGGTGCCGTGACTGTTAATCCAGTGTCTGATGCAGACATTGTGCTAAGCATTCATTCACACTCATTGCTTTGTAGGGCTACATGGCCCTTATGAAAGAAGACGGTGTTCCTGATGACATGAAGGGAAAAGACAAGATTGTGTTTGGCAACATCCATCAGATTTACGACTGGCACAGAGAGTACGTAAGACACCTGCCACGCATGATGCTGTCTCGGGCCTGGCCAGGGCTACAGAAAAGTTTCAGATCCCTTTGTTCTGTAACCTGCGTAGTTTCATGGAGGGAGTTTGGGTTAAGGACAAAGCGCTGCACTATTGTAGCATTTTATGGCAGGGGACAGAGTCATAGGTTTTTATGCTAGTCTGTGCCAAGATGCCAAGTCCCTGAACAGTGGCAGTCTGCTGTGGTCATGACCTACCACTGTGAGCCATTCTTTTCCTTTCTGTACTAATTGGCTCTTTATCATTGTAACCAAATTACCCAACACAGAGACTTTGGGGAGGAAAGATGGCTTTGGTTCATATTTTCAGAGGGTTTCTTCAGATGGCTCGGCACCATGAGCTCTGGGTGTGATAGGAGAGTATGGCTCACTTTATCCTAGACAGGAGATAGACAGTGAGATGGAAAGAGGCTAGGATAATAAACCCAAAATATCAATCCCCATAACTTCCTGCAGAAGGACCCTATCTCAGGTCCCCACAGCGTCCCTAAATAGTTCCACCTGTTGTGTGATTTTTTTTTTTACTCTTTTGGTTTTTTGAGGGACCTGCCACCCAGCTCCCAAGAAAATCACACACGCGGAGGCTTACTTATTACTTATGAATGCTCAGCCTTAGCTTGGCTTGTTTCTAGCCAGATTTTCTTAAATTATCCCGAACACTTTTGCCTCTGGGCTTCTACCTTCCTCTATTTCTGTATACCTTTCTTTACTTCTTTCTCTGTAGCTTGCTGTTTAGCTGGGTGGCTGGCCCCTGGTGTCCTCCTCTTCTTGTACTCTGGCTTTTCTTTCTCTCAGATTTTACCTTCTATTATACTCTGTGCCTGCCAACCTTGCCTGTCCTTGCTCCTGCCTTGCTCTTGGTTATTCAGCTCTTCATTAGGACCATCAGGTGTTTTAGACAGGCAAAGTAACACAGCTTCACAGAGTTAAACAAATGCAGCAAAAGCAAAGGTCATACAATTTAACATAATATTCCCTAACAACCACCAACTGAAGATCCAGCACTGAAAAGACAAGCCCGTGGAGGACATTCCATATTCAGAGAGACCACTAGGCCCAAAGATTCATAATCTCCATTCCATCCAACTTGAAGAGTTCTCACATTCTCTTCTGGACTCAGAGCGAAGTTACCTGTTTGTCAGAAAGATAACCAGGAAGTTTCATACTTATAGCACATGGGAGCACAGGTTTAACATCCCATTCCAGAAAGAGGAACAAGGAAATATCAAGGAAGAATTAGACCAAAGCAAACTGGAAACCCTTAAGTCCTATAGGCCCATCTGGAATACATTCAGCACACCGTGGTGTGGTGCTCTCATTTGCATTTCTACCAACATCTGCTCCTCTGCTTCCCCACCAGGGGCACACATGAAGCTCTGTGTGTAGCATTCTGGTGGGGCTTCCAAACAACTAAGAGATATGTCATGAGGCTCATTCGCATAAGCAGCTCCAGCCTGTTAGGTACCAGTTCTCTGAGTCGGTGAGCTTTGCATTTCTGTGGTCAAAATGCCTTACATGCACACAGGGTAGAAGGTGAATACCATACATACACAGGGATGGAGGGTGAACTCCTTACATACACAGGGATGGAGGGTGAACTCCTTACATACACAGGGATGGAAGGTGAACTCCTTACATGCACAGGGATGGAGGGTGAACTCCTTACATGCACAGGGATGGAGGGTGAACTCTTTACATGCACAGGGATGGAGAGTGAATTCCTTACACACATTAGGGACGAAGAATTGTTTTGACTCCCAGTTTCAGAGGGTTTGCTCTGGCGGCACTGTGGAAGACGCAGTTCAATGCTGCCTGTCATGCAACTTAAGTTTCTGCATCTGGGAACTCCTTTCGGGTGTAGCAGAGATCTTGACTTAGAGCACAGTAATTTCAGGATGTGCTGATGGGATAACAAATTGAAGGGTCAAAGGAATTCTTGCTGCACATAGGTCACAAGGAGATTAAGATGTATATTTTTATTGGGACTATGGCTTTTTCACCTGTATAATTTTTCGCTGACACACACGCAGGTTTATATAAAAGAAAGGAGTACTTCCCGGCCCTTGGGCTGAGATGAAGTGCAGGTGGGAGTTGTGCTTCAGATGAAGTTACGCTTGCCTTTACGTAGGTCCTTAGCCGTTTCTCACACACAAACACTAGTTAGATCTATTGGATTAATTTTCCTCTTCTTTCGTTTATCCATGCTTTGAGGATTTCATACATGTGTATAATCTCCTGATCAGATCCATTCCTTCTCCCCATGCCTTGGCAGCCCCCCATGCGACCCCTCCCAACTTCCTGTCCTCTCACTTCCCTCTTTATAGCTCACCAAGCTCAGTAATGCTGCCCATATGTGCATGGGTGGATGGTCATCAACCAGAGCATGGGAAACCTAGGAGAGGCCACACCCCCAAGAAAACTAGCTCTCCCTACCCCCCCCCCCCAGCAGCCACTCTTAGCTCTCAGCTCGCCTTGTTTGAGATGTGTCTCAGAAAAGAGAATGTTGTCTCTATGTAAGCAACACTGTTGCGGTTTTGCTAGTCATGTTAAAATTCTTGCATCTGAGCCAGCAAGAAATACAAACCAGACCCCAGGAAATGAAAAGCCCTTTTCCCTCCATCTGTCCCCTTGGTTTCCCTGTCTTTCTGCCCTGCTTCAAGTCCATAGTCTCCTGTCCCCATACACTCGGGAAAGACACTAAGGCTGCAGGAGTGTGGAGTTTAGGAGAGTCTTCACCTCGTTTTGACAGGAAATAGAGAGCAACAGGAGAAGCAGAGGGTCTTCCAGTGATGGCTTCTGTGTCCCACCCCCAACAGCCCAGCCCAGCTGGGCATCAGGCTTTCAAAGCAGAGCCTGTCAGCCTCTCTGTGGCTCCCATTCTCCATCCACAGCGCATACACAGCAGGAGCTTCATACCCAGCGATGGCAGTGTCTGCTTACAGTGAGACTCTGTTTCCAGTTCGAGCTGCAGCTGTCTCTGAGTCCACATTACTGTCAGAGAATTTAGAATTCACTTGCCTAACTTAGTGCCACTGAGAAGTAGACAAGATGTCCCAGGAAAATGAACTTTGCTCACACCTCTCTGAGTCAGAGAGGGCTATGGGAGCCAGTGTAAAGGAGATTGCCTTGGCCTGGCAACTTGCCACCGTACATTGCCCCTCTGTTTATAATTTGAAAACCCTTAATTGTCCAGGGCTGTTTTAACACTGCTCACTGATACTGCCATGGGGTTCCAGCTGCAGTCTCCCATCTCTGCAGCCTGGACAGGCCTCCTGCTGTCTTCCTGTACCAACACAGCTCCTCCCTGCTGGAGCATGCTATGGCCATCTGCAAAGCCCAGGCCTCATTAAAGCCGAGGCTGGGAGCTGGGAGTAAAGTATATGCTGTCCAAGTGTGAGGACTGGAGTTTGGATCCCCAGCACCATGTAAATGTTGGTTGCGCGCAGAAACCTTCCTGTAATACCAGGACACAGTGGGTGGAGACAGGATCCCAGGGGTAAACTGGCCATCAAGGCTAACCAAAACTCTGTGAGCTCTGGATTCAAATAAGAGACCTTGCCCCAGTACTCAAGATGGGGCAGGATCAAAATAGATTCCTGCCATCCACTCTGGGGTTCCACACACGTGTGCACAAACACATGCTTGTACCCCACATATACTCAGCCATAAACATGTAGACATGCACACATCACACACATACACACACACAAATAAAATGATTTAAGAAAGCAAAGCACACAGTTGACGCTACAAACCCACATACTTAGTCATTAGGCCTCACTACTCTGATTGGACTCTGTCTCTCCAGCCAGCAGATATGTCTGTGCCCTTTAAGCTATGACATGTACAGGTGTAGGAAGGTGTCACAGTTGGGCATTTCTGGAAGTTGTTTGTATCCTGCTTTTACCTCTTTGAAGGGAGCATAAAAACTAAAACCTTTAAACTCATAAAGAGCTTTTCATTTGCACAAGCTCAGTAGCCTCGAAATCACTAGAATTCATGGATAAATGATTGGGCGACTTTAAACACACCTCAGCATATGCCCTACATACTCTCAGCTTCACGGAAGTGTAGCGATCAGCCCAGAAAGGGATATGTGGAAGCGGACTAGCTCAACAGGCAAAGGTGAGAACCTGAGTTTGATCCCAGAGCCCACTGCAGTAAGTTGTCCTCCACATGTATATCATTGTGCGTGAGTGCGCGCACAAACACATACAAACCAAATGTAAAAAATAAAAGGGGAAGGAAGGTATCTGGCACTTCCGCTTCAGTTCCCAAGGCTGGTTCTCAAAGCTGCAACAGGGAAAGGAGAAGTGACAAGTTCCTGTGGTGGCCATTGAGACTGGATTCGGAGTGTTTGTAGCCAGGGGGACATTGGAACCCCAAGTGCTACAAAGCTCAACGCAACTTGCAAAACATAAACATCTGTAAGTGGTGAAGCAGCACACATCTCAGAGAAGGGCAGGGCACACTTGGGTAAACATCTGTAAGTGGTGAAGCAGCACACATCTCANACTTGGGTAAACATCTGTAAGTGGTGAAGCAGCACACATCTCAGAGAAGGGCACACTTGGGTAAACATCTGTAAGTGGTGAAGCAGCACACATCTTAGAGAAGGGCAGGGCACACTCGGGCTTCCACTGTACTCTGATCCTGTATGAAGCTAAGATCTCTGACTAGGCTTGATTTCAGTGATACTTGAGAAAATTCATAAAGCTGTAACAGGAGAAATCATTTCGTGTCTGTCGCCTAGTTTGAGCCTCTAAAACCCATCGTGGAATGGAAGTTCATGGGCAAGAAGGCCAAGTTTTCAGAAATGGGACCGACCGATGCCTTGGAACATTCGTTTGCACTCAGTGCCTGGTCAGATGTTAGTGCATGTGTCCTTGAAAGAAAGTGAGGCAAGAAATATTAATTGTTGAAAGGAGTTGAGGGGAAGTTTCATCTCTGTCTTGGCTTTTTACATTGTTTTTTTGTTTTGTTTTTTTTTACTATATCCTCACCAAGTGTTTTCTGCCTGGCTTATACTTGTGAAGTATGAGCTGTGGTCTTCCAAGTTGTCCACCTCTGCATAGACTCAGTCTGCAATTAAGAAGACAAGTTGGAAAGAGTTCTGATGTTTTTCTGTCTCCAGCTTTTTTTTAGGAGAGTTGGAGAAGTGCCTTGAAGATCCAGAAAAGCTAGGATCCCTTTTTGTAAAGCACGTGAGTACAGAGACCGTTTTGTATTCTATTCTGTTACTGGCATCTTTGATGACTTGAAGATGAGGCCGCCTGCCATTTAGAAGAGTGGATGCTGTCAGTCATTCGTAGTTTTAATCCCCCGTGGCTTGTCCGTCTCTGAGTTACCCACTTTCCCGCTCCTGACCCTGTCTGGCTGCTGGGATTGCAACAATGCAGATTGGTCAGAGGGCTCCAGAGCCAGACAGGCTTAGCACAACAACCTTGCAGGTGTCTAAAAACAAACAAGTATTTGGTAGTTATTTACCTGCTCGTACCTGTAATAGGCTTGATGTCCTAGGTAAATATATGCATGCATCTAAACTAAATGATATGTATGCAAGTTGTTTTAAGGGAAAAAAATCACTATATTTTCAAGAAGAAGGCTTTTGCATTATATTTAATATCAAGCTTGATAGAAGGTAGATTTTCATATCTGGTTCTGCTCTCCATTTATTGTAGGATTTTTATTGTTATTGTAAAATAAAAAAAATCTATGTTCACAGACAGTAGTTAGAAATGGATAAATGAATACCTTGAATATCCTTTTCAAGTAACTATAGATAGTTATCTTTGGCATATACCAGGTTTTTTTGGAGTTTTGGGGCCTATCCTGGAACTAGCTCTTGTAGACCAGGCTGCCTTTGCCTCCTGAGTACTGGGATTAAAGGTATGCGCCTCCACCACCCAGCAATGGTAAAGGATAATTTCTTAAAGGCTGGTACAACACAGACTCTCAAAAGACTATGTGTGATCTTCTCCTTGATGTCTATTATCTGTTTAGCTGACTTGCCCTCAGAGCTCCAGGCAGTTTGAGAATCATGAACCAGGCAGTTGAAAGCCAGCTGCTGAGTTGGCACGTTCTTGCAGGCGTTGGTATGGTTCATCGCATGTCATCCCAGATGAGCCTTTTAGCTCCAACAATGGGCCTTCAAAGAGTCTCGTCAAGCTAAGGCACATGGTTTCCAGAATTCTTTTTTCCCCTCTTGAACCTGGGATTTCCACTGTTCATCTGCACTGCCAGCTGTGTGTCTTGCCTTAAGATGACAAGCGTACTTCATCAATGCTCAAAAAAATTTCCACCAACTTCCAGAGTAGAAACAGTTGCGGTGTGTGCCCATCATTCTGCCCGGCTCAGTTGTTGGTTCGTAACACAAGCCGCTGTTGAGCTGGCTTCAGTCACAAGTGCTCTTCCTCAAGGCCATGACTGAACGCGGAAGAGGGAAGCAGACTCCCATCCTGATGTGAGGATGCGGAAAGCATGTGTGTGCCATGTGCGAGCTTTAATAAGATGAGTGACTTTTATGACTTCATCAGTGGCATTCTGAAGTAACGCTGGCATTTTCCATGGCAGACTTGCCGTGCTGCCAGTGATTTTCCCCCACCCACCATGAACCCGGGGTGCATCAGTACCCATGTCAGCACCACCAGAGGGCAGCAACATCCCAGTGTCATTTCAAAAGTGATTTTTGACCTAAGGGAAGCACAGATAGGCCCGGCGGACCCTGAGGGGTCTGCATACGTAGCTTTGAAAGCCATTGAATTAACAGGATACCCATTGTCCCTATTTTCCCTGCCATGGTATTTGAGATTGAAGACTTTACTAAACACAGACTGGTCACCAGAACTGCTGGCAGCCTTGAAGTAATGGAAGTGTGTTCTCATGCTGCCAGTGGTATTGCTGGTACGGTAAAGTAAAGGATCAGGCGTGTGCCAGATAAAAACAGAGGACCGTTTCAGAGCCCAGAGCTGGGGTAGGTTAATGCCCTGAATCTGGAAGGAGCTCCCAAGAGTAGCAGCCTTGCTCCACAGTGATCCTGCCCAGCATGTGCTGTGTACTGATAGTCTACCTCACTCCCAATGGTCTAACCTTCTGTTTACCTCTTTACTGAAGGTCTACCTCACTCCAATGGACTAACCTTCTGTTGGCCTCTTTACTCCTAGGAGAGAAGATTGCACATGTACATAGTCTATTGTCAAAACAAGCCAAAGTCTGAGCATATTGTCTCTGAGTACATCGATACCTTTTTTGAGGTAAAACTCAACATGGGAACTGATGGTTTCTGAATCTTTTATTGCACTGTGATTATGAGAAGTTCAAATGTCACTGATTCCCGGAACAAAGCAACCCTCATGGAACTGGCCTGAAAGAGATGTGCCCTGGTGCTTGCTTTATGGTTTCTAAGTCAGAGAAATGAGTGTGGACTCAGTCTGTAGTCAGCCTGCCGTTCAGAAGGCCAGTGTGGTTAAAATGAAGGGTTTGAGCAGCGCGCGGCAGCTCTTCTCTATGGCCCCTGCTGCAAGGTGGAAAGACCCCAAGTTTTAAGGCTCACTTGGGCTACATAGCAAGATAAAGTTCACCCTGGATAACTTCATGGAACCCTATCTCAAAATAAAAGAAATGAACTAGAGGAATAGTTAATGGCTGGGAACAGAGCTCAGTCTTAGAATTACTTCCTACCATACCTAAGGTCCTCAGTCCAGTCCCCTGTAATGGGCGGGAAAGGGCTTGGAAATTTGGTTTGGTTGTGTTTGGTTTGCTTTGCTTTTGTTGCTGTTGTTTCATGCCTGATGCCTGTGGAAGCCAGAAGAGAGCATTGAATCCCCTAGAACTGGAGTGATGGCAGTTGAACAGTTAGGAGCGCCCAGTGGACTCTGAGAGTTGAACCTCCTAGGTCCTCTTGAAGAACAGCGGTCACTCTTAACCACTTAGCCCTGGGGGAGAAATGGTTTCTTAACATTGTAAATTTAAGGTTCATTACAAACTCAGTCATTCAGATCTAGACTTATTTCCTAAAAATGATTTATGTGTTTGTGTAAATAAAGAAAACAAACTGGAAAAAAAATGCCTTAGTAATCGAAGACTGAAAAGGCTAACTAACACAGGGCAGCCCATGTTGCATACCTTCCCCTGGGACAGGCGGGGCAGAAAGAAGTCTCGAAATGAATAGCCTTCTGAAAACTCACCCAGGAAGATTCAGGCCACATGTTCACATCCTGCAGGACAGAATGCTCTTGTCACCTTTTGTTTTCTCCTTTCTTTTTTCTTTCTTTCTATCAATCAGGGTGTTATGGTTAACTATACGGAATAAAATGTTGCCTTTAACAAGCAACACTTGAGGTGGTTTGTTTTGGTTTTTCGAATCCCCAGGACTTAAAGCAGCGCCTTGGCCACAGACTGCAGCTCACGGATCTGTTGATCAAACCTGTACAGAGAATCATGAAGTACCAGCTGCTCCTGAAGGTGAGGGCAGGGGCAAGAGCAGGGTCGCTGTCTGCCACTCTGCTGAAGGGCTGGGACACCCTTCACCTTCCTCACCACCACAGGTGCAGAAGAAGGTCTCCCTGCCTCCTTAAAGAGCTACCTTGTTACCTCTGCTCACAAATGTTTCTGAGTAGTTCCTTACATTAGTAAGACACCTCTGTACAGCTTTTCCACATCTCATTCCTCTCAGGTTCTGAATCAAAGTGTCAGTGAAAACAAACTCGTGTCTCTGCCATATGCCTTGGGATTGTTCTGTAGCTCTACCAACTTTATTTTAAATATGTGTATATTTTATGTAAGTGAGTATTTTAACTGCATGTATGCCTGTGTACCACATGTGGGCCTGATACCCACGGAGATCAGAAGAGGGTGTAGGAACCCTTGGGAACCAGTTACAAACAGTTGTCAGCTACCACATGGGTGCTGGAACTCAAACCTGGGTCCTCTCCAAAAGCAGTCAGTGCTCTTAACTGCTGAGCTATTTCTCCAGCTCGTCCTCTTGGATTCTTGATTAAACTAGATTTTGAGTCCCCATATATCTGTTCCTGTTGGCAGAGCAATAGCTGTGAATTAACTTACTAAGTGCCACCAGAGATGATGTCATCTGAACCTTAGAGTCTGGGCATGAAGAGAGGCCGCAGTCAGTCTTGGAGTAGAGTGGGAGTCAGGGATGGCTTCTCACTGTCAGGATGACTGTGTGCTGTGGTTCTGAGAGACTGGAATGAGACAGACAGATGGCGTCAGAGGGCCAGCTGCCTCCGCCCTCACTCACCCACCACATCTCTTTCCTCACTTCTCTCACAGGACTTCCTCAAGTACTCAAAAAAGGCCAGCCTGGATACGTCAGAATTAGAGGTATTTTGTGGTCCTGCTGTACCCTGCAAACCCCTGCCAGCATGGGGTCTGGTCTTGAGGGGGGTCACATTGGGGGGATAGAATCTCCGTGCCCTCTCTGGAGAGAAACTAAGATTGGAGGTGCAGCCGGAGAGGAGCTTGACCTTTGACTCTGCTTTCTCCCCACCCGCAGAAAGCTGTAGAAGTCATGTGCATAGTACCGAAGCGGTGTAACGACATGATGAACGTTGGGCGGCTGCAAGGATTTGACGTAATGCAGTTGTTCTTTGAGGGTCTCCTCTGCTCCAGTCCCTTTCTTTTGTCCTAGATTGTTTCTCTGCACGTGTAGAAAGATGGTCCTTGTCTTTTGTTTTTTTTGTCTCCTGTCATTTTCCTTCAGTGTGACTGACTTTCAACCTCTTTTTGGTGCCTTTGATTTCCTTTGGGAACTGAGCTCTGCCTGAAGCCATTAGAATAGAGGCCAGCAGGGCTGTGCTTTGTCTCTGACGGCGTCTGCATCCTCTCCAGGCATTTAAAGCCACAAATGCCAGGGATGCTCTTGTCCTTCTCTCATCCCTGGGAGACTAACTTCAGGACCACTGGGTTCTTGAATCTTCCCAGCTTATTCAGGTTGCACGCTTTGGCTCTTAAATAGCATTTACAATGTATAAAAAAGTGAATTCAAGTCAGAAACAGTCTTCCAGTTAAGTAAGGAGATGGAAGATGCTTTGGTGTTTCTTGACACCTGCTCACTGGAGTATTAAGGTTTAATGTCCCAAGTCCATGTTCCTTAGACTGAAGCTCTGTACCTGGAGGGCTTCTGTTGACACTCCTAGGGGAGAGGGATGGCTGCCTTTTGTCAGAACCACCCCTAAAGAAGCCCTTTCTTACTCTCGGACTCTGAAGTCATTGGTTACAAAGGGTTGGCAAGACTTAAAGCATTGTTCTGCTTGGAGCTAAGAATTCATTACAGTAAAAGAATAAGTTCTGTAAGTTCCTAGAAGGACACATCATTCTGTGGGAGGAAACTAAAGAAAACTGACCATTGGCCACTGAGAATGCAATGAATGCAATGTTTTCTCCCCTTCTTTCCTCCCCTCTTCTTTTTTAGGGTAAAATTGTTGCCCAGGGTAAACTGCTCTTGCAGGACACATTCTTGGTCACAGACCAAGATGCAGGACTTTTGCCTCGATGCAAAGAGAGGCGGGTTTTCCTCTTTGAACAGATCGTCATATTCAGCGAACCTCTTGATAAAAAAAAGGGCTTTTCCATGCCAGGATTTCTGTTCAAGAACAGTATCAAGGTAACAATTGTCTGCGAGCTTTGTAATAACTCTTTCTCGTTATTGTGACAGTCTCTGAAGCTTATTTCATTTAATTTTTTCAAAACCTTCTAGTACATTGGTGAATCTTTAAAGTTGACAATGCTGCCTGTGCTCTGGGGCTGCTGTCTTGAATACCTGTGTGACTATAGCTATGGGCCGGCAGACACTGTCTGCAAGACCATGTAAAACTTGCTTTAGAGTATTGGCCTGGAGCCAAAGAACACAGCCAGCTCAGTGTCTCATTCTCCATTCAACAGAGCGATCCTCAAGGTTCTTCTAGCTCCAGAGGTGGGGCAGAGACACTCTCTGCCCTGGGGTAGCCCTGGGGTGGCAGAGAAAGGTAAACAGAAAATAATTGTGAAGGATCCTAACTCTGTAAAGGGGTCAAATCAAGGATGACTGAGTGAAGAAGAAAGGAGCCTGGGGCCCCAGCAGACGGTCCCTAGAAGATGCATACATGCGCCTCCCCTAATTTCTTGGCATGTCTGCAGCTGTGCAGACCTGAGTTCGGAAGGGAGGTGGCTCCCCTCTCTTAAAGCCTCCTTCACTAGCACCACAGTCTTGCTCAGAGGTGCCAAGGAGCCTCTCAGGCCTTTGAATCTGTAGGCTTCATGGCGCGCAGGTGAGACATGGCATTCTCTTCTGTGAAGCTGCTTGGGCTGTTGTAAACTAGTGCCAGGTTTCCGGTTCCTGAGCCCAGGGCAACCTGGTCTCCACGCACAGCCTTTGGACCAGGTGATCCTTTGCTCACCAGGACTTACCAAGGCTTCAGAGCCCAGCAGCAAAAGAAGAGCTGCATGGCCTGAAGCTAAGATGCCAATTGTCTGTGTCCCATGCCACCCCAGTGCCAGCTACTGCAGTCCCTCCCTCTGAAGCCATGCCCATACGCCAACCCGTCCCTTAAAATTCCTGTGTATTCTTTCCACAAGTCTGTGGACAGAACGGCCCCAACACCTCAGACGTTCCACTGATGCATTCATATTGTGCACTGGCTCCTTCTGTGAAGTTGTTTCCTATGTTTTAGTCATAATGTCACATATGCTCGCACATCCTTTTTGATATTTGAAACTGTAATATTTTTAGTACATTTGTTTATTTTGATGTGTGCATATGCTCATGGTAGGAAGGAAGGTCAGGACACATTATGGGAATCGATTCTCCTCCACCATGTGGGTCCCTGGGATCAAATTTAGATCATCATTCCTGGTGGCAAGTGTCTTTACCTGCTGTACTGTCTCGCTGGCCCCTTAATATGTGTTTTTATTTTTTAGAGAAGTAAAGGATCAGTGCTGAATAGTCACAGAGGAGTTTTGGAAACTGATCATCCCGGCTCACATAGCTGGTTTGTTAATGTTTGAGCTATGAACCAAGCCATTAAATTCTCAGTAATAGCCTTGCACCTGAGGTTTTAAATGGCATAGCAAAGCTTCATGATGCAGATTAAATACTCCTTATCTGAAGTGCTGCAGACAGAAAGTCTCTCTGGTTTCAGGCTTTTTGAAATCTTTTTAAGCTTTAAAATATTTATTATATACATCATGGCAACGTAGCAATGGTACCCAGTTGTTTTTCTTTGGGGGTTTACGTATGTGTGTATATAGTATGTGTAGTTGGGCACATGTGCCACATTGCACATGTGGAGTCCAAATGCAAGCTCTGAGGAGCTGGTTCTCTCCTTTTACATTTCTGTATGCTCTGGGAATGAGGTCAGGGCACCAGGCTTGTGCAGCAAGCCCTTTCCCCATGGAGCCATCTCGGAGGCCCCAGGATGGGACCCACTTCCAAACGTGTTCACTGTGTATGTGTAGCCTGAGCGTGCTTTTAGGAAGTGGTTTGCAGGATCCCATGTCTTCCTTGTGGGCTCTCACACAAGGCCCTTATAGCGTTTTATTCATTTTAAATTTCAAAGCACTGTGGGCTCAGATGTCCAGTGCAGGAATGTTTGTTTCCTAAGTGAGTCTCAAAGCTGTTCAACTCATAGAAGTTCAACTAAAAAAATCGTTGTTGCCATGTAGGATGAAATTCACCTGATACTTTAAGTCTTGTGGTAAAATGCGTCCAACGTGGTATTTACCGTTTTAACTTTTCCAGGGAACACCTCAGTTGTATTAGGTACATTTATGCTGTGGTACTGCTCAGACCGTGGGATTCTTTTCATCTTACCAAAGTCAAACTCTCCACACATTAAATATGACATCCCTATTGTCCCCTCCCAATAACCCTTGACATTCACTGTGTTTCATTCTGTCCCTGAGAGTTTGAGTACTTCCAGGAGATTATGTATGTGGAGTCTCAAATATGTATCCTTGTATATGTGGCTGACTAAAGTTGACATAGCTTTTTGAAAGTCTGTGCTGTGGCGTGTATCAGAGCGTCTAAGGCTGGATAACACTGCACAGTAGGCATACACGTTGCTAGCCATTCTTCCGTTGGTGACTATTCAGGATGCTCCCATGTCTCTGCTGTCTAATGGTTCACTCGTTTAAAGGTGAGCTGCCTTTGCCTGGAGGAAAATGTGGAAAACGATCCCTGTAAATTTGCTCTGACGTCAAGGACAAGTGACATGGTGGAGACCTTCATTTTGCACTCATCTAGTCCAAGTGTTCGGCAAACATGGATCCATGAAATCAACCAAATTTTAGAAAACCAGCGCAACTTTTTAAATGGTGATGTATCCTCTTACCAGCTGCGTCTTCTCTCTCTCACGTACAAGTTTCTGCTTCTTAGGGCTCGTTTCGTGGTCATGCCACAGAACTTGCTGTCCACCATATCTCTTTTGCAGATTAGGAGGGGGATAGTTTGTGTAGAATACCATGTGGTTTCCATTGCCTGCAGATAGACCAAGACTTATCTCCCCAGTATCTACAACTCATGTGATTCTAGAGAAGCCCATAGCTGTTAACTGCCATCTTCCTCTCTGCAACGGTCCCTATGACTGCCAGCTTTTACCGTCATTTTAGCTTGGTGGACAAAAGAGTTGGAGAATACAGTAGGGAGCTAACTGCGTACTGAACCAGTCCTCATTGTGGCCTTTTTTGCATAGCCATGTCCTGTGCCTAAGCCTAGACCAGGGAGACGTTGTGATGCTCCTGTCTCAAGAAAACCCTTTACAGGACATTCTGAAGTCACTCAGTGGGTGGCACTGTTAGCCTGGTCATAATCTGCCCACTGTTTGCCCCAGGCTGCTGTCTAACTCTCTGGTTGACCAATTATAAGGACTTCTATGGTCAGAATAGGCTCCCGTGACCGTAAGCATTTGCCTGAATTAGCTCATTAACTCTCAAGCCCAATACTTCCATTTGATTGTATGTGACTTTTTTTCTCTACATTCTGCAGTTAGAATTTTCTTAGTACCCTCACTGACCTTCTTCTGTTGAATTGCTTGGTTACAGCCTTGACATCACCCATCGAGTACCAGAGGAACCATAGCGGGGGCGGCGGCAGTGGCAGCGGGGGCAGCAGCGGCGGGGGTGGGGGCAGCGGTGGCAGCGGGGCCTCCAGCGGTGGCAGCAGCGGCCATGGCAGTGGCCCCAGCAGCTGTAGCAGCGGCCCCGGCTCAAGCAGGAGCAGGCCCTCCAGGATTCCACAGCCTGTCAGACACCACCCCCCCATGCCGGTCTCCTCTGCAGCCTCAAGCCAGGCAGAGGCAGACAAGATGTCAGGTATGTCTGCTCCCAGCCCCTCACTGCCTCCCCCGAGCAGCAGCCTGGCCCTTGAGGCCAGCATTGGCCAGCCCAGCAGGCTCCCCCTGAGTGGAGACTCCGAAGGTCTTGATCGAGAAACAGAGCCCATTCCCAAGATGAAGGTGATGGAGAGCCCCAGAAAAGCCCCTGGGAATGCTTCTGGTACAAGCCAAGACGGAAACACCAAGGATGCCCGGGGGAACCTGGGCCCATTACCTCTGGGCAAGACTAGGCCGGGGGCCATCTCGCCGCTGAACTCTCCTCTCTCCACTACGTTCCCTTCTCCTTTTGGCAAGGAGGCCTTTCCTCCCAGCAGCCCTCTGCAGAAGGGGGGCTCCTTCTGGAGCTCCGTTCCTGCTTCCCCTGCCAGCCGGCCAAGCTCCTTCACCTTCCCGGGGGACAGTGACTCCCTCCAGCGACAGACGCACCGCCACGCAGCCCCCAGCAAGGACACAGACCGCATGAGCACGTGCTCCTCGGCCAGCGAGCAGTCCGTGCAGTCCACTCAGAGCAATGGGGTAAGAGCGCCGGGGAGCCTGCGCCCGTCCACCCCACCACCTCTGTCCCGCCAGCTCTTCTAAACCTCCGTACTAACTCCAGCTCTCCAGCACTGTGCAGCAGTAATCGCCTTCTCCAGTTCTCCTGTGCATTGTCTGAGTAGACACGTCTGTGGCCTCTGTGTGTGCACTTGTGTCCGTGCCCCGTGGCGTTGCACTGGCACCCAGCCGCCAAATGAATGCAGCCACCGCTAACCCCCTCTGGGACCACGGACAGCGCCTGCTCTCCTCTCTACTAACTTGCTTCTTGCTTTATTCCTGTCTCCTTATTAAGAGAAAAAGCACCATTAACCTCCTCCATTTGGCATCTTTAAGTCTTCAGTTTCTGACCAGAAAAAGTATCTTGGGACTTGCTTTTTAGGCCCTGCCTTCTTTGCACTTTTTTTCATTTTTTTTTTTGAGGTTTTTTTTTTCTGTTCTCTATTACTTACAATGAAATATGTACACTTTTAAGCTTTTTGTTTATCGCTTAGTTTTGCTCTTTTGTGCCATAAGTTATCTTTGCAGCTTTTTTGAGTCATCTGATGAAAAAAAAAAATTCCTCAAGAAAACATCCAACAACAACTCAAAGCAAAATAAAGTGGCATAAGGGGGCAGGAATCTACCCAGTGGGAAAGTTTCCTCCACCCTAAGTCTCCTGGAGAGACACTGGCCCAGGCGCCTGGACACCCGGCTTCTCCAGAGATGGCTGGGCTCATGCCTCCAGCGAGGATACCAGGGGCCATCTGAGTGCCTCTGCAATGGGGTTCCAGCTCATTTTGTGGTCACTTGCATTGTGTTCTCAAGCTGAAGGGTGTCTCTGCTGGGTTCCCCCCCCCCACTCTCTGGCCTCCTCACTGTCCTCCAACTGTTTCCCACAGGGCAGATGACCTGGCTCGTAACACTCTTCTGAAGGCATGCGTGAGCGCACAGAACTGTTCTAACGACTGTATGTTTGAACGCTTTATAAATTTTTAAATACATTTCCCTAAAAGGGTCTGTGTCTCTTGTTGTATATATATTTATATATAAAATCTAGCTTTTGCATGTCTCTTTCCTCTGGACTTCTATTAATCCCTCATTTGTACTCTTTATCTTATCTTCTTTTTCATTAGGTATTTTGATTAACTCAGCCTTCATCTTTATTTGTGGAAGAAATTGAGACATGGGTCCTGATGCTTTTGTTTACACTTGAGCTAACCGCTAAGTGGTTAAGCAGGTGTCTGATGGAGGACATTCCCTCGTCCTTGCTATGGACTCTCGAGTTTGTACACAGCAAGGGGTCTTCCTGTTAGGTTGGAAACTCTAGGGCAGACAGTCTACTGACAAGTCATAGCCCCAGACCTAGTCTGCTCAGGGTCCAGGCCTGGTCTCAGCACTATGGTCCATCCAGAACGGGCCTGCTGGCATCTCCTAACCTGTGACATTCCCAGCAGGTAGAGAGCTGTCAGGTCTATGTCTCCAAGTGAGTAACTACTCTAGGACAGGAGCCAAGCCTCCATCTCCAGATGCCCCCTCAAGGGGGTGGTTAGAGACACAGCTCCGCCCTGAGAGAAGGCACAGTCTATCACATGTGGCTAGTGGCTGGTACATCGATGGGGAAGTGGCCTTTGATTTCTGACTCTTTCTGCTGCTTTTGTGGTAGGACTGACAGGCTGAGTCTTCATCAGAATGGCAATGTGACATATCCTCTTGCCCTCTTCCAAGCTCTGGCTAAAAAGGGCCATTGGAACTCTTAGCTGCTTGCCACTGAGCAGGGCTTCCCTTCCTGTGACCTCCTCTGAGCAGCTGTCTGGGATTGTAGACAGGTAGCTATGCCTGACCTCTCATAGTGCCCTTCCTCCCACTCCGGGTGGCACCTCCTGCTGAATTCTGCTGAGATCAGGGTGGGTGGGGTGCAAATACATGGCCCCAAACTGACTGGGCTAGCCTGTGCTCTGTGCCATTAGCAGACCTTGTCTTCCACCAGCATGTGAGCAGCAGAAGAGAACACATTAGAGTCAACCCCAGCCCTGCCTCCCTGTCACTGTCTGGGTGTCCTCTGCACACTTACTACCGTGCTCTGAGGGGAGGTGGTCATGCTCTGTGGTAGGGAGGTTCTTGTGGGAAGGCTGATTTGAAACGCCTAGTGCATTTCCTCGCCAGAGGTCTATTGGAAAGTGACAAGAGCCGTGATGGCCACAGACTACCACAGTTTTGAGATGCACCCTGCTGTGATGCCCTAACCAGGGCGGCTTGTGGCAAAGAAAGTTTTAGATTACATGTCTAGTACATTTGCCTCTGCCATCCCAAAACTGCTGGGTCCTGTCATGTAAATCAAAATACTGAAGTACGAACTGAATGTACAAAGTGAGCGCCAAGGCAGCCTTTGAGCTGAAGTGGGGACTGTGGGGACAAGAGCAGGCCAACTCACCATGAACACAGGCAGCTCTTCTGTGCCCTTAGCAGCTTCCGGTAACTGCCCTGCTGGCCGCCCACGCGTGGCCTCACAGAGAAGAGCAGGTGGGCCTGATGTTTCCTCAGCCACCTCAGAACAGCAGTCAGCTGTCTGCTCTGGCATACTCTGACATGCTCAGAAGACGAGGACTGAGAAGGATAGGGGCCAGGTAGTCTCCTCCTCAGAATGTCCCTTTGGAACCCTAACCTCCGTAAACACCCTGAAGCAGCAACATAGGAGCATTTGAGAGCAAACTCAGAGACACCAGGGCCCAGTGGCCATTTCCCATGTCCTAATTTGATAGAGGGGAATCAGGCAAGATGACACTCAGGGATCAGCAGTGATGGTCAGATGAGAGCATGGGACAGGTGACTGCCATCTGTGTATCGTTCATTCCGTTTGCGTGCCCAGACTGGCGGCTTCAAGAAACCAACTTGGTTTTACTTTTGCAGTCTTGTTTCATTGGCTGAGTTACTCAACAGGTGTTGCAGGCCAACCACATGTCAGTTGCTGACCAAAAAAACTGGATGCTACTCAGGCCTCAGCATAAGGGCAGTGAAAAATATCCCTACAGCCACTTAAAGCTCTCTTCCCCAAAGCTCAAAGGCAGCTCTGTGATGTTATGCCATGTATTCCCATGACAAGAGCAATGTGAAGACCCCTGAGGCAAGCTCGGTCAGAGGAACATCCACTGAGGGACACACAGGAGATGGAGCAGACATCCGCAAGAGTAGAGTGCTAGTGGATTCCTCTTTCAGATGGTCTGCATTCTTTGGGGGGGGGACAGAGGGAAGCAAGGTTAGGCAGACAACACCTGTATCCTGGAATGCACATTCCAGCGAATGTCTTGTTAGAAAGATCTGGAGACATCTCAGTTACGATCTGTCAGTCAGTCAAGCGGCTACTCTACAGCCTTCAAAGTTAATACTTGTTGGAATCTGAAACACCCAACACGACGTCGGCAGGAGGACTGAGCGGCTCGTACAGGGCACGGTGAAGATCCAACTGCATCGGGCTCCCAGGGCATCAGCACTGAGGTGGATCTTTTGGAGTTGTTTCTCCATGGCTGACCAAGTTTGTTGCAAGGGGGGGCATTAAGCTGAAGAGCGTGTGAAGGAGGAGTCTTAACGTCTCCCTGTCTGTCTGCCGAGCCCCCTGCGGGCTGGTACCATGGCACACGGCCACCAGCAGCTGCTGCTGTAGGACCTCGTCTCAGTCCCTGCCCACCTTGTTTTCTCCCTCTTCCCCTCCAGAGTGAAAGCAGCAGCAGTAGCAACATCTCCACCATGCTGGTGACACACGAGTACATGGCAGTGAAGGAGGATGAGATAAATGTCTATCAAGGAGAGGTCGTTCAAATTCTGGCCAGTAACCAGCAGAACATGTTTCTGGTGTTCCGAGCCGCCACTGACCAGTGCCCCGCAGCCGAGGGCTGGATTCCGGGCTTTGTCCTGGGCCATACCAGTGCAGTTATCATGGAGAACCCCGACGGGACTCTCAAGTGAGTGCCAGCAGCAAGGCAGCCTAAGCATGGGCAGTGGAAGGGATAGGAGCCATCAGGGAGTGCTTGAAGGCCCTGAAGGGAAGAACTCAAGGAAAAGCTGTCGATTCACACAGGTTTAGCTGCCGATTCATGCAGGTTGAGCTGCCAAATCACGCAGGTTTGTCTCTAAGTGAAGTGTGTGACCCCGAGTGAAGGTGGGCTATCCTTAACCTCACAGATCCTCTTTAATACATCTTTCACTCAGTGATCATTAATTCAGATCATTAAATGATCCCTGAAGGTCTTAGTTAAGAAGCAGGACCTCCTGAGGAACAGAAGGCATAAGTCACAGGCTGCAGGGGAAGCTTCGCCATCAGCCCTTTAATGCTCACAGGCTGTTGACTTAAACTTGAAGCCAGCTTTGTATGGAGCATTATATTAAAGACAACTGAGTCTTTGAAACTTTTTCTCTTCCTAGAACCGCCCTGAAATGGGAGAGACTAGGCACGTCTTTCCCAGAGTAGAATAGTTTTGTCACTAGAAGAGACAGTGTTGCCTGGCCATGCAGGTCCCTGCAGGGCACTGGCACTAGAGGCCAATACATCAAGCCATCTCTCCTTCTCTAAGACTGGCCGCCTTCGCCTCATCCTGTCTCCCTGAGAGGCAGAGAGCAGTGCGTGTGTTGTTTAGGACCCTGCACTGTGCCTATGGGAGATGGAAGTCCCATGTTGTACTTCCTTAGCACGCATTTGTGAGACTCATGCTAGTTCCTTCAGGGAACAGATGCACTGGGGTAGGCCGTGAGTAGGCAGGTGAGAATGTAGACTTGCAAGGGACTGGCTCACATAGCTGTGGAGAAAGGCAGATCCAGGCGGTCGGTGCCCATCAAGTTCCCTCCATAGTCCTTCAGCTGTCTGGATAAGGGAGGGCTTCAGCCACCTAGATGTTCCTGCTGGCCAAAAGTTCCCTCAAAGAAACACTGGGGACATTTGATTGTCTCAGCACACAGTGTGACCTGGTCAAGATAACACATAATTTAACTATTGCTTTTGAATTTTAATCTTTAAAATTTGCATAAAGGACTGCTGACTTTGTCACCTGCTTCCTGAGTAGGACTGTGACGTCAGTGGTCATGGGACCTCTAGACTCTCAGTTTCTTGATGAAGCCTTTCTCTGAGGCTTCCAGGTGTCACCTGCTGACCATGGAGACGGAGGGATGTGAACAGTGTGTTCTTTTCTTCCCTAGGAAGTCGACATCTTGGCACACAGCACTCCGTTTAAGGAAGAAGTCTGAGAAGAAAGATAAAGATGGCAAAAGGGACGGCAAGTTGGAGAACGGGTACAGGAAGCCACGCGAAGGGCTCAGTCACAAGGTATCTGTGAAGGTGCGTGAGAGAAGCCAGGCCTGGTGCCACCTCCAAGAGGAGAGCGGGGAGGGTGAGCCACGGCAGGCCCTAAGTTGGGGCTTGCTTGAGGACGCTCTCCCCTCTCCTGGGGCAGCATCATACTGGCTCTCTGTGCATTCATTGGGAACTGTGCAGGCATGTAACTTGAGCATGTGTGGTCTACATGTGGCTTCCGAAAATGTAGTTAAGCCAGTCAGCCTTTGCCTGAATCCTGTACAATTGAAGTAGCATGTCTGTGAACAAGAAGATAAACTCAGCTAATTGATATGGCATGGCTCGTTCAAGGGCATGTAAAAGCAATAGAAGGGGGTTGGTTCTGATTGGTTCCGGATTAGCCAAGCTCTTCCAGCAATAGCCATAGCCCTGGAATCAAGTAGGCTACCCAGAAATAGCTGCTGTTTTTATTAATGCCTATTTGCCTTTTCCATTTCAGCTTCTCAACCCCAACTACATCTATGACGGTGAGTTCTGCTGTCTTTGCTCTGAGGGCTCACAGTTCTGCAGGGTCTCTGCCAGGGCTCTGCACTGGGGTATTCTGTGGTGTTCTGGGTGTGCACTGGTTTGTGACACCACAGGAGAGGTGTAGAGAGATGCTGAGGATGACCGGCATTGACCAAACTCCTTTACCTTGCAGTTCCCCCAGAATTCGTTATTCCATTGAGTGAGGTCACATGTGAGACAGGGGAGACCATTGTTTTTAGATGTCGTGTCTGTGGCCGCCCCAAGGCCTCAATCACCTGGAAGGGCCCTGAACACAACACTCTGAGCAATGATGATCACTACAGCATCTCCTACAGGTGAGGGAGCACTCAAGCAGCGCACTGGCTAGGGGTGTGATTGATCCCGTAACTCGGTAACTGAAAAGGCACTGTTCTCTGAACTATCCCTTTCCTCTGACACCTTGGGCGTGTAGTCTGTGGGAGATCTTTCATACTTGGGGAGGGAGGTAAAGCTGGTACCTGAAGGTGCTGAGCATTCCTGATGCCTAGCGTATTCTCCCGTGTGCCACAGTGACATCGGGGAGGCCACTCTGAAGATCATTGGTGTGACCACAGAAGACGATGGCATCTACACGTGCATCGCTGTGAACGACATGGGTTCAGCCTCATCTTCAGCTAGTCTGAGGGTTCTAGGTAAGCCACCAGAGCAGAGCACCTCTGCCAGTGGTCTCCTAAAGTTTGTTGTATCTCCCACACTTGGTGTGGTGTGAAGTTTAGAACACGTGTGACTGTCCCAAAGAGGCTCAGATAAAAGTGAGCAGGGGAGATTCTAGGTGAACATGTGTATAAAGGTCTGTGACCGTGCCATTGTGCACTAGAGTCACTAGTGAGTGGTCTGAGCTGGGATGCAGTACTTTCGTGCCCTTAGTACTTAAAAGCATGTCCTTTTATATCCAGCCTTCCAGCCTTCCAGCCGAGGTTAAGTTGGACCATGAAGCGAGTGAGTGGACCCCAGCTCAGCCCTTCAGCGGGGTGAACTGTAACAGTTCAGTGGTTTCCCCAAATAGCTAGCTAGGAGAGTGTTCCCAGGGATCTGCTTGTTGGTGACCTTGGCACCTTCACAGCCCAGCTGGATGCTGTGTTCTCTGCAGTTAGCCTTCCAGCCTTGAATCCTTCCTAACCCTGTTGGATTCCTGTTGCCTTTGGCATGTGTAGGTGTGTTCAGAGCAGGACAATGTATGACATTGCCCACTGAGGCCAGCCATGCTACATGAGGTAGCTATAGGTGTCCACCTGCCCTTAGTTGCTTTGGGAAACTGCTTTCAATAGAGAAAATAAAAATCCCAACTAAATGGTCAGTTGGGTTCTAGAGTATTCTATGTGTAGACAGTAAGTAATTTCACCTAAAATTTTTATCCCACATTTTGACTTTATTAAATCATAGAAAGGGTGTGTTATGGTTATGGGACTCTGACCTAAAAGAGAACAAGATCTTGAAATTGAAAATAAAGAATCGTTGATTTTCGCATTTACAAAAAAGCATACAAATTATAGAGTTGGTTCTTAATAAGCTACTGCTAACAGCTCAGAGTCACAGAGCTGCTCATCCCTTGAGGATCTGAGCAGGAAAATAACAGAAAAGAAAATGAATAGCTATTCCTGTCACAATCTTTAAGGTCTTTAGAAAAATGCCATCTTGTCGGACAGGCCATTAGATTTTTCTTACAGTTTCCAAACCTCACCCTGTGGGAAGCCGCTTGGTTTGCAGGCCTTGGTGGTGTGTGGTTTTAATGTTTGTTAGTCAGTCCACACCAGTGAGCTGTCCTGTGCAGGCGCTGTCCATTCACTGTGTGCTCTCCAGATTACTGCCCCAGTTCTTTCTGCTCTGCAGCCCCTGAGTCCCGGCCCATATGGACATGTTAACACCAAACCAGGCACTGTGACTGACTCGGGGCAAGAGAATTACTAGGGGAGCGATTCTTGCATCTTGAAGCTAAGGTGGTCAGTCCTGCCACCTCAGAAATACATATAAGTCCCCACTGATGGAGCAGGTCAAGCAAGGGTCCCCTTCAGGAAAAAGGAGAGCTGTGACCAGGAGGAGCCAAGGGGCTTTGTGTCACTCTGAGGCCATTTCTGGAACTGCTTAGGGATCAAGGACTAGATACTTATGTTTCATGTGCTCTTCTGTATATATACAGTATTTTGAAGACATTTATTTAGGGAATTTTAAAAATCTTTTTCAGTGAAAAATAAAGAGAAAATGTTTGATTTTACGTGGGAAAAATCCAGTACTTTTTAATTAAAAGTTTTTTTAAATTTTGTGCATAAATACTATATTTACATATTTCTACCCCTTCCTCTCTCTACTCCAACTTCTTCCATGTCCCCCACTCCCTCATGACCTCTTCAGTTATTGTTATATGCACATACATGTGCATGCACACAGCCTGCTGTACCCATTTAGTGTTGCTCGTATGTTTATGTTTGGAGATGGCCACTTGGGATTGGATAACCCATCATCCCTGGAAAACACTGAGTCTCCCTCTCTGAGTTCTTAATTACCTACAGTTCTTCATCTAGGGGTAGGCCCTTAGGAAATACATTAGCACATCAACTCACAGTGTTGTTGTGCAGAGCTTGCTTAGGCAGCCTTATTGTTAGGATTTCATAGGCAGATTCCCTGTGCCCTCCTCTGCTCCTCTGTGCTGGACTCTGGCTTGGGGTCATTCAGGTCTTATGCATGCTGTCACAGTCACAGTAAGTTCCTAAGGGCATCCACCCTGTTGTGTCTGGAAAACGTTATTTCCTGAAATTGTCCATCCTCTCTGGCTCTTTCCACCCCCTCTTCCACATAGATCCCTGAGCCGGGAGGGAGAAATGATAAAGACATCCCAGTTAGGACCAAGTGCTCCAGAGTCTCCCACCCTCTGTCCTGTCCATTTGTGAGTCTGTACAAACTCCCATCTACTGCAAGAAGCTTCTCTGATGAGCCCTGAATGATGCACTGATCTGTGGGTTTAGGACAGAAGAAAAGTTTAGAGAAAACATCTTGTTTCCTTGGGTGTATATAGTACCACATTCACTGTTAGCAAGTGACTTCCAAACGAACACATTCATTTGTTGATGTTGCTCCTTGTACTAAATAGCACGCTGGCAGAATGTCTTGTTAGCCGACA
>JAQHUG010000087.1:5383772-5395961 GCA_028555095.1 Dicrostonyx torquatus | reverse complement strand
CCAGTCACTGGCTGCTACCTCTACCTCAGTCTGAAAATAGGGATCCTGTCTCCAAGAATCTCAGAATGAGACTGAGACTGAGAGCTGTCTCCTCCTGTTTTATAAACCTCTCTAGGGCTGGGATTAGAGGTGGGCATCATTGGGATTAAAGTCATGCACCTCACAGTTTCTATGGCAACTAGTGTGGCTACTGGGATTCAAGGTGTGTGTCACCACTGCCTGGTCTGTAAGGCTGACCAGTGGGGCTGTTTTACTCTCTGAACGTCAGGCAAGCTTTATTTAATAAAATACAAATGCAATGCCACTACAGAGAGACAGCTGGAATTGAGGGGCATTGGTGTGGGATAGAGTGGAAAACTAAAGAAATGAAAACTTCCTAAAGTAAGTGGTGGTGATCCTAATGAAATCTTCTCATAATGAGGGAGAAGTCCCAAACGGATATTTCTTGTCATCAAATGAGGCCTCCAGTACTAGGACTGCGTTGTAGTCAATTGGGTTTTTGGACATGAAAATCCCCCTAAACCTCAGGCTGTAGCTAACACAATGGGTAGATCTCCTCAAACCAACACCCAGTCCCCACTGCTGAGGACAAGATCTGTACAACTCACTGAAAATGAGTGATAAAACTGTCCATGTGTTACTGTCCATATGTGATAAAACTGTCCATGTTTACAACATATTTATAACTTACATACTCTAAAAGACTGTAAACATCAAGACAACATAGTGAACCCTCAACTTCTGTAGGCTGTGAAAACAAGCTATGAGTCTGGGTGACCAGGAGGGACTGGCTATAAATCAGCCCTGTCAGGCTGGAGAGATGGCCCACGGGGTAAAAGCAACTCACTATATAAGCATGATAATCTGACTCCAGATGCCTATAACCTACATAAAAGCCAGGCACGGTGATGGAGATGCCTGTAACCCCAGTGCTGTGATGTGCAGAGCCAAGAGGTTGGCTGGGGTACGCCAACCTAACTTCAGGCTCGGTGAGAGAATGTCTGTAGGGAATAGTCAGATACAAGACTCAAGTACAGTTTACACATTCTTAAATAAAAGCAAAATGATTTCACTGACATTTAGCTTAATCTAATATATCAACAGTATTTGATTCTAATGTGAAATCAATACCTATAATACCTATAATATTTCCAATACCTATAATATTTCAATATTTATAATGTTTCCAATCTTCTATTCATGTTAAGTCCAGTGTCCTGTGCATCTGTCCTACTGTGGCACGAGAGTGCTACCTCTCGGAGATGCTAGGTGGTCATGTGTGCTGGCCATATTGGACAGTACAGGTTTGTGATTTCTTCCCAAGAAGCTCTGCTTTAGGTGCACTCAAGAGCTGAGCATGGTGACTCACACCTGTAGTGCCAGCTCTTGGGCATCAGAGGCAAGATAACCACCAGCTTACGGCTGCTGACAGAGCAGCACTGTTTCTAATAGAAAAGACAAATGTACTCAGGAGAAATGGTGTTCTTCTCGCAGGTCCAGGAAGCGATGGAATCATGGTGACCTGGAAGGATAACTTTGACTCCTTCTACAGTGAAGTGGCTGAGCTCGGCAGGTATGATGTGAAGCCCAAAGCCCCTTCCACAAAAAAAAAAAAAAAAAAAAAAAAAAAAAAGATGGCTCGTTATCTAAGACTGATAAGCAGAGAATGTTGCCTGGATAGGAGTGACTGTCTTGGGGGGTGGGGGTGGAGGGTTAGTGGCTCTGTGTTGTGCCAGTACCTGACAGAAACAAAAGACAGAAAGGATTTCTTCTAGCTTTTGTTCTCAGAGGGTTTCAGTCTGTCCTGACAGGAAAGATACCATGACAGAGCTGTAACCTCCTCCAGCTAGACTCCCTCCTCATGGTTCCACAGCCTCCCTAGAAGGGTCCCACCAGATGAAAAGCAAGTGTTGAGAACATGACGCAGTGGAGGCAGTAGCAGGTTACCGGGCTTTAGATGATAAGCACTGGGCAGGGACCAAAGTAGACTTAGGTGGGATCCCAGAATGAAGGCCTGACGCCATGGCTATCCATTGATGGAACAAGTACTTTCCCACTGGGCATCTAGAAGAGCACAGCTAGGTGCTGTCCTTGGAAGAGTTCAGAGAAGAGGCACACGCTTGCTTTGTAGATTTCTTTCTCTCAGAATGCGGGTTCAGAAAGGCTGACTATCTACTCGTGGCTCAGTTCATGGAGATTTGAAGGGATTACCCCTGGTCTAATGGAGTATCAGGCTCCTCTTGACTCAACACAGAAGTTTCAACATAAAGAGGTTACTTCTCTTCAGGGTGGCTCAGCAATGCCACAGCGGACAGACAGCCCCTTTCTAAATTCTGGCTGCCTTGTGAACTGCACAACACCCGCCCGCCTGTAGTCATTGTGTCCCCAGGCAGGGGAGGATCAAAGTAGACTATTGAGTCAACATTTTGGGGGAGCTTTTCCATGCAGTCTGTTAGCAGCCTTCTACACTCTAGTGGCCACTCTGGGTCACATGGCTCCGGTGGTATATATCCCATTTACATATCGCTGAACAGAAAGTCTCACCCACCCATCCCCCATCTTCACAATAGTGATGTGCCAGCCCTCACAACACTGCAGAGTGACTGGGTAGGTATTTTGTCCATCTTTCCCGGGCTCATCCTGTTGGCTCACCCACACCTCACTCAAGTCTCAGTCCGTAAATGGATGTAGGACTTTTTCTTACACGGATATTCACCCTGTGCTTCCTCATATGACGGTGGAGCATTCCAGAAGAACAGAAGCAGAGCTTGCCCAGGCTCAGAAAACAGCAACTGTACTCTCTCTGTATCCTACAGTTAGGAGTCACGGGGTAGCCACCCCATTGACCGTCTGCCTTCCCATGGGAAGAGTGTCAGATATGTAACTTACCCCGTAGCCTGTCCTGCCTCTGCCACACGTTCATGCATTTCTCCGGGTGTGCAGTGCTGACCCTGAGAGCAAGGTCATCTTAACCATAGAGCGTCAAGGTGCGGCTCGGGCTCTGGGTGTGCACTGGGACACAGCACCAGAGACCTGAGCCTCAGTTGAAGGGACAACTTGCCTACACTGCAAGTAAGCTTATGCCAAGAGAACAAAAGAGCCTTTCCTCAAGAGTGGTAGGGAAACCATCTGGCAACCATGGGCACTTACGTTAGCCTCCGAATGGTGAAGTTCTCCAGGAGGACAAAGGTAGAAACTGCATGGTGAAGCCAAGGCTCCCATGAGCTGTCCCTGTCAGCACATTTAGTGGTCAGGAAGCCCAAGGCCTGCTCAGTCCCAGCGTGAGGAACGGAGGCTGCCTTTAAGAGGGAGGAATAGCAGCCCTGTAGCTGATTTGACAGCATGTTCCTTCCCCACGTGGCCCAGCAAAGTAAAGTCTGTGCATAGATGTCAAGTCACCATCCCACAGCGGTGCTCCTATGTCCTTTCTTCCTGACCAATCTTACAGGGGCAGATTTGCTGTGGTTAAGAAATGTGACCAGAAGGGAACCAAACGAGCAGTGGCCACGAAGTTCGTGAACAAGAAGTTGATGAAGCGTGACCAGGTTACCCATGAGCTTAGCATCCTGCAGAACCTCCAGCACCCCCTCCTCGTGGGTCTTCTTGACACCTTCGAGACCCCCACCAGTTATATCCTGGTTTTGGAAATGTGCGTAATCCTTTCCCCATCCTTACCTCGGCTCCCAGCACTTTTGCTGATCCTGTTTGTTGTGACAATTCTATTTAAGACACACAAATTTAATAAAGGCCAAAATACACACAGATTACTATACCAGAGATAGCTCCTCCGAGGAAGCAGGCAGGTCGGTGATCCGCGCAGAGAGAGCTTTCCACATGGGCCTACCATTTTATACCTCTCTTGGGACCTGGTGGTCCAGCCCCATTAATTAATTGAGGGGTGGCATAATTAGCTAATGGCGGGGCATGGTCACAAGCCAAAATGGTCAAGACCACACCCCTTCAGTTTGTTCTCTGAGAAAACAGACTCTGTGGTTTTATAATTCATAGAAATCTACAAAGATAGATTTGTTATCAGCGGCTGCCATGTTAGAGCCTCTGTTCATGCCAGATCATTTGAGTGCTAGGAATTGGACCTGGGTCCACTGCAGGAATAATCAATGCTCTTGACTGCTGAGCCATCTCTCCAGACACCTCCTCCTTGGTGGCATAGCCACTGGAGAATTGTCGTGAGCTAAAATGGTGCAGTGTGTGTGGAAAATCAAGCCCAGTGCTGGCCTGGGAGCCCCTATGTCTGGGAGTCTCTCCGGTAAACTTGATGGCCAGTAGCTAATGCCTGCCTTCCACAGGGATTCTGAACAAGAAAAATCACACAGGTCTTCATCAGAAATCCCCACAGCCTTTGTCTGAAGCTGCAGCTCTTTCAGCTGTAGCTTTGCTATGGATAGGGTGAGGATGTTGAAGGGAATGTGTTTCTTTTGTAGTACAAAGCTGTACCCGGGGCCTCACATGTGCCTGGCAAGGACGGGATCACTCACCTATAACCCCAGCTCTCCGGCTCTTAGATATTTTTTTACTGGAAAGCTACATGGTGTATTACTTGACTACTTTTCTATTGCCGTGACAAAATACCATGACCAAGGGAACTTATAAAAGAAAACATTTAATTTGGGGGTTCACCATTCTATAGGGTTAGAGTCCATTTTGCTAACGCAGTAGCTGAGAGCTTACATCAAATTCACAAGTACAAGGAAGAGAAAGCAAGCTAACTGGGAATGGTGTGGGCTTTTGAAACCTCAAAGCCCACCCTCAGTGACACACTTCCAACAGGGCCACACCTCCTGATTCTTCCCACACAGTTCTACCTACTGGAGACCAAGCATTCAAACATGTGAATGTATGGAAGTCACTGTCATACAGCCAGCACAGTGCAGCCTCGTCAGACGGTTACCGTCAGAATGCCATAATTTCCCACTGATGACCACTCCTTGACAGACAGGTGATTGGTCTGCTCTAGATTTACATTTTGAAAGCAGCCAGAGTTCAGAGCAGCCTCCATCCAATAGTGGCTGTTCACGAGCCAAGGAACCTCAGGAAGGTTTTCGGCCTTCTCTACCTCTGTCTCCTCCTCTCTAAAGTGGGACAATGGAGCACCCTTCTCGGGGTATTGGAGGTTGAGTGAATAGATGCTGCTAAACTTTTGGTGGAGAACTTTGTATTATTAAACATTAGTTCAGATCAGGGTAACTTTGACTAAGCACGCATATAGCATGTAGCTTTTTATAACATGGCTTCATCTTCACGTGTAAGAAAGCCTATGCCAAGGGACGTGAGTGACCCCTGCCTTCTTGTAGCAGTTGTTTACATTCAGATGTCTACTGTGCATAGGCACTGCCCAGCACATTGCCATAGCAACACCCAGCAAGGTTGCATCCCTGACTGTAGTTCTCCCCCAGCCCACTTGGATCTTTTGCTCTCCCTGTATGATGCCATCCGGTGGAGGTTCAGTCCTGAGAGTGTAGGTTCATTTCTCCCTAAAATGGTCTGAGTTGAAAGGTGACAAATGTCCTCCTTCCCCTGCAGGGCTGACCAGGGTCGCCTCCTGGACTGTGTGGTACGATGGGGAAGCCTCACCGAAGGGAAGGTCAGAGGGCACCTGGGGGAAGTTCTGGAAGCCGTCCGATACCTTCATAACTGCAGGATAGCGCACCTGGACCTAAAGGTTGGCAGGTCGGGGGGTTGGCAAGGGCAGGTCTACCCAAGCCGTGAGGGCCCTTCTTCCTGCCTAAGTCTGGAGGCAAACAGGAAGAGGAGGGCAGTGGAGCAGATTCCTTGTCTTTCCCGGAGTTGCCTTCAGTCTGGGAGAGCCTAGTAGTTAAGCGTTGTTAGGTCAGGAGACATTTAAGAAGTTTATGTCAGTGTTGCCACGTTGGCACAGAATCTACCCAGTTGAGGGTGCCTTGGGGGGAGAAGACAGTACTGTGTCCGGTAAGGCCATTTGGACCCTACAGCTGAGAGCTGCTCCCAACTGAGCAGAGGGGTTTGTTCCTCCAGAGGGGCCTAGAGAGCTTCCTCAGCTGGCAGTCTCCTGGCTCCCACCTTGCCATAGGATCCTGACAGTGGTCAGACTGAGCATGAGCTAGGGATGTCTGCCAATGACAGTGTCTTCTCTGTTACAGCCTGAGAATATTTTGGTGGATGAGAGTCTGGCCAAGCCTACCATTAAACTGACTGACTTTGGAGATGCTGTCCAGCTCAACACCACCTACTATATCCACCAGCTGCTGGGGAACCCAGAGTTTGCAGCCCCAGAAATCATTCTTGGGAACCCTGTCTCCCTGACCTCAGACACATGGAGTGTTGGAGTGCTCACCTACGTGCTGCTCAGCGGCGTATCCCCCTTCCTGGATGACAGTGTGGAAGAGACCTGCCTGAACATTTGCCGGCTGGACTTCAGCTTCCCGGAGGACTACTTTAAAGGAGTTAGCCAGAAGGCCAAGGAGTTCGTGTGCTTCCTCCTGCAGGAGGACCCGGCCAAGCGTCCCTCGGCTGCACTGGCCCTGCAGGAGCAGTGGCTGCAGGCAGGAAATGGCAGCGGCAAAGGCACGGGCGTCCTTGACACGTCCAGACTGACCTCCTTCATTGAGCGGCGCAAACACCAGAATGATGTTCGACCTATTCGTAGCATTAAAAACTTCTTACAGAGCAGGCTTCTGCCTAGAGTTTGACCTATCTTGAAGTTCTTTCTCATTCTCTTTCACCTGCCAATCAGCTGTTAATTTGAATTTTGAAGAGGAAACCAAACCAAACTAAGTGACCGGCTGCCTGCTATTCATCGTGTGAGATTGCATTCCAAGTGAGCTGTGCCCAGCAGCACTTGGGCTCAGAGCTGCAAGCTGCGCTGGGGTGGAGGACCTTCAGTTACACTCTGCAAAGGCAGAGATCGCATCGCTGTATCACAGTATTTTATTCAGGTTTCTGCAAAAAAATGAAAAGATACTTTTTTAAATGAACTTGGATAGAATTTTGCAAATTTAACATTTTCAAGATTGAGTCAAGTAAACCCATGCCTATGTTCAAACCACTGGTGTTACACAAAACAAAGATACTGTGTATTTCTGGGAAAGACTCGCCAGGTGGCAGCCACTCCCATGGCCCCAGCCAGTGCTTGGCATCCACCTGGCACTGAGCTTTGCCAGCTGCCTCATCTGTGTACATCTTGCCAAGTGCCCGACTTGGCTTCTGAAACGTACATTCAACCTCAATCTTTTGCATAAAATAGAATGAATGGTTTTGCTCTGATGAAATGTAGGCCTTACTTGTACATAAGATTCTTCCTGCCTTCCGTTGGGCATTTCCCCCACCTCGCCCCTCCCACCCACCGCCTGGGCCTTCCTGTGGGGGATCTGAGGGGGTCTGCCCATCCAATGAAGACTTTGGGGCTGAGTCCAGCCCCACTGCCCCTCTCCCCAACCCAATCCCAAGCCGTCAATCAGATTGTTGACCGGTATACAGTCAGATGAAAATACTGTAAATGCACTCATTGGGGTTTTTTTGGTTTTATTTCATATCATGTGCAATGTTGTGGCTTTAACATTTTCTGCAACTATTTATGAAGACTTCTGTTGTACCTGTAATAAATATATAGAAAAAGCACATACTTCGCAAGTGAGCTTTATGGTTGTGTGTGTGTTGGGGGTGGGTTGTAGCCCTGTGCCATCAGTTCAAGGACACTTAACTCTTCGTGAAATTTGTCAGTTTTGAGGACTGTAAAAAGTGATTTCATACTCTGAATATAAAACTGGATAATAGGGTAATGTTTTAAATTTTATTATGCTATTATTCAGAATGCCAAAGTATTATTTTTTCCCAAAATCAGTCTGAACATTTACTACTTTTTAGACTTTTTGACATTCAACTTTCTGTATAATAATTGGCTGGATTTTCAGCTTTTGGTAGGAAAGCCAATTAAGTACTGGCCACCCCGAGGCTGGTACCCAGCGCCTGAGTCACTGTGGTAGAGCTGGCGCTGGCGTGGGAAGTCCTTTGACACAAGAAGTTGGGTTTCTGGCACGCTTGAATTTTTTCTGGATATCTTTTTATCTTCATTGTGTGAAATACACTTAAAAAGAGACCAGCTTGCTTCCCAAGCCAGCCAGACATCTGGATCTTGAGCCATAAACTGGCATAATGAAGCTCTGCAGTTTCCAATGTATTTTATTTATTCCTTTGTTGGGTTTTCTGTTTGTTTATTTCTTGTAAAATTGTACAGAAACTTTTAAGAGAAATTGGATTCAGAAACTGGATGTGTATCCGTAACCTCATAGCTTTTATTCGTGTACTGTTTCTTTCATTATTTCAGTTAATATTTTTACATTATTTTTTGCATGTATATTTCTTTGTACAGAGACCTTACATGTTTACACATTATGATGTGATGTAAATATTTTATTTTGCCATCAGTTATTTTAAAAAATTAAACATATTTGCCTGATTTTGGTGTTAGGCTTTTTATTGAAATCAGATACTGATAAATCAGAGAGGTCCCTGAGAGAGACATGGGGAGGAGTCCTTTGGGAGGGCAGGTTATCGTGGACTGAGGATGAGCACGTGGGGGCTTGCAGTGCAATGCAGTCAGACACAGACACGCTGCGGGTATGTAACCAGCATACTGGCTGCCTTTTGAAACAGCCCTCGCTCATGCTAATGCAGCCTCGTTTTCCTAGTACCCCAATTTCCTGATGAAGGGAGTTGTTTCATTCTGGCCTACTCCCCCTTTGCTGGCAGCAGGTCCCTTTTTCTGTTGCCCATATGACCTCTTTTGGTTCTTTTTGTGTTTTCTCCTGAGATGGCAACTTGTGCTCATGCGATGCCTGAGGGGCACAAGGGTGATAGACCCTTGAGAAGATTGGTTTGCCACGCTTTCAAGATAGTCTCCCTTCTCTGGAATATCTAGATGCTTGCCAGTCTTCACATTGCAGATTAAAAATCTTCTTAAACCTACGGGTGCTCTTTTATCCGCGGTGCGGTGGGCAGTATCACAGGATTTTGGCAGAATCCATTATGATATCTTGTAGCAAGTCTTCATTTAAAAGGCATGAGGTCATCTTCAAACACTGGAAAGAAAGATGCAACTTGGGTGAGCATATATTTGAAACCTCATAGCAGAGATGGAAATAACTTTTGAAGCCAGTAAAATTCTTCCCACATTTATCTATATAAATAGACTTATGATTTATAGTATATAAATACGAAGTTTATATTATATGTAATATATACTAAACTTCTTAGCAGTTATATATTTACATATGAAATATGTACAAATTACACAAAATACTATTCCCCCAGAAAACAATCCCTCCCTGCCAGCAGATCTCTATTCTGAGTTCCATCTCCTGTAGATAAATTTGCCTTGAAATTTCATGGTTTTCAAAAATAAAGTTTTTAAAATTTTTTTTTTTTTTTTGGTTTCAGGTCATTCTGACTTATGTGCAGTGATGTTATGCACCCTTACTCCGGTGGCAATGTCTTGAATGCTAACACACTTTTGCCTCATTATATGGTCCCCACTGTTGCCCCTTGGTGGCCACATCTGTCCTCCTGGCAAGCTACATTAGCTCATGGGGTTCTCATTAATAAGGTGAGAGGTGTATCTATTCCTCTATGAGAAGTTTGGGGGTTTTTCCCCCATGAAAGGCAATGCTACAAAGAGAATTACGTCAATGCTTCATTAAGTGTTTAGTAAAATTTTCCAGCAAGTTCACATGGGCCTAGAAAATTGTGTGTGTGGTTTTCAATTCTAGTGACAAATTCCTTCATCATTGTAATGGTATTCAAATTACTTGTTTCTCATTCCCTGAATTGCAATCAATTTGTATTGTTTAAGAAGAATTGATCATGCTGTGTCTAATTATTCAATCAATTGAGAGAAGAGTGCTAATACTTCCCACTACAATTATGGGCTTGTCTGTTTCCCTTTCATTTCTCCCAGCTTCTTATTCTGCATAGCTTGCAGGCTTGTTGTTTAATATCTATATACTCAAAACTTAATGGTAAGGTTTTTTTTAATCACTTGGCAATATCCCATTCTGTCTCTAGTGATTTTCTTCACACTGGTATGTACCATTGGATATTAATGCAATCCATCTTTATTTTTTCTCTAATGTATGTTATTGTGGCCTGTCATTTTCTACCTTTCCATCCACTCTGTCAGTATGCCCATCTTACTATATATAGAAGTTTCTTATGATCAGCATTTAATTGGGCCATGTTTTGTAATCCTCTTCACTCATCTTTTTATTATTTTTATTCTATTTTCTGTGTATAGATGTTTTGTTTACATATAGTCTATGCACCATATGCATGCAGTACCTCTGAAAGCCAGAAGAGGGTTTGAACCCTCAGAGTGACAGATGGCTGTGAGCCAACATGTGGATGCTGGAAATTGAACCCAGGGCCCCTGGATAAGCACCAGTGCTCTTAACCACTGAGCAATTGCTCCAGCCCCTTTACTTTTTAAATTGATGTTATTTAGATCATTTATATTTAATGTAATTATTGACAGGCTAGCACTTTTAGTTTTTGGCCTATTGCCTTTCTGATCCCCATTTTTTTTTTTTTGCCAACCTTCCTGAGGATTATTCTAGCCCATATCCTCACACTCTTCTGTAAGCCTCCCACAAACCAATGCAGAAGTTCCAAAAGCCGTATGTTCAGGATGGCCCAGCTCTTCAGTTCCACAGTTCTTTCCTCATTTCTTTGAAGAAAACACCTGAGGAAAAGCAACCTAAGGAAGAAAAGGTTTGTATTGTGGGTTAAGATTACAGCGTGGAGGCATGGTGCCAGGAGCATGAGCCAGCTCGTCACATTGTCACCTCGGCCAAGAAGCAGAGAGAGAGTGCTCAGCTCACTTTCTCCTCTTGTTTTCTTAAGCGCAGGTCCCCAGCCTGTGGGCTGGTATGTTGCGTGAAATTTTGTGTTCTGACAAATAAAGCTTGCCTGGAGATGAGGGTTGAGCTAGCCACTAGTAAACCATAGAAGCCAGGCAGTGGTGGCTCACGCCTTAATCCCAGCACTGGGGAAGTGGAGACCAAGTGATAAACGGGACAGAGACAGGATCTCAGCTTTTCAGACGGAGGAACAAGAGAGGAAGGAAGCATCTGGAGGCAGCTCCTAGCTATTGATTTTCCAGGTTTTCACCCTGATATCTGCCTCCTGGTTTTTATTGATCAGACTAATTGGAGTCACATTTAGTGGTGCCACTGGGGGGTGAGTCTTGCCCTCCCAATTAAACCTCTGGAAACACAAGCATAATCAGAAGTGTGTCTCCTGGGTGATTCCAAATCCAGTTGACAATGAAAATTAGCATCAACCCTTCTTCCCTGTGGCGAGACCTCTCAAAGTGGTGGTTGCTTTGAATAATCTTTTTCACATTCCACTTCAATGGCCAAACATGATTTAAAAACTAAAGAGGAAAAGGAAAATGTAATTATAGATGTTTTTATTCTTTCCCTTGTCCTTACTTGATGCCCAAGTTTCTTCCTGTATCCTTTCTACTTAGAGAATGCATGTCGTCTGTCACTTAGGGTCACTCTGATGACCATAACTTTTCCTTCATGGAAGAACACCTTTATCATCCCTCCATCCTTACAACATTTTTGCTCCATGCAACTTTCTAGGTTGACAGTTCTTTTCCTTTAGCACTTGAGAAATACCACGCCACTTCCTCTAGGTCCCTGGTGTCTGGTGAGAACTCTGAAGTCAGTTGGGTTGTTTATTGTGTTTTGAGGTTGTTGTTTTTTTTTTTTATTGTTGCTGTGTTTCTTTTTTTTCTATTTCCTACAATATAAGTAAGCACATCCACTGAGTTTGTTATATTTATAAGTTCTAAAATGATGTCTGACTTTCCTTACAATCTGCTTGCTTGCTGAGGCTTCCTATTCATTTCCCTCCGACACACTCAGGATTTTTTGTGGAAGGATTTTTATTATGGCTGCCTTAAAAATTCTAATCAGAAAAATCTAACGTGTCTATCATTTGTGTTTTTATTGATTATTTGACTTTTTTTTATTCCAGTTGAGATTCTCCTGTTGTAATTTTAAAGGGAGGTATTTGGGGGATTGTAAGATTCTTACATACACCTTCTGATTTAACTGGCTTTCTCAGGCACCACTTCTCCATGAAAGGGCAAAGGGCAGAAATGTAACTCTTCCCAGGCTCCTGGAGGAGGGG
>JAQHUG010000087.1:5363251-5381147 GCA_028555095.1 Dicrostonyx torquatus | reverse complement strand
CTCTCTCTCTCTCTCTCTCTCTCTCTCTCTCTCTCTCTCTCGCTCTCTCTCTCTCTCTCTCTCTCTCGCTCTCAGTTTTTCAAGACAGGGTTTCTCTGTGTAGCCCTGGATGTCCTGGAACTCACTTTGTAGACCAGGCTGACCTCGAACTCAAAAAGATCTGCCTGCCTCTGCCTCCTGAGTGCTGGGATTAAAGGTATGTGCCACCATCTCCTGGCCAGCCCTTCTCTTGAAACTTGGTAGCTTTAGTGTTCTGTGACATTAACCTCCTATGATAGGTACAGAAACGCTGCTTGGTTTTCTCTTTCAAAGCAGGACCCACTGGTGAATGGCAATACAGCCCTTTGCACATCTGCTCTCTGGTACAGGGACTTACTTCTTATAGAAGTCTTACTTAATCATTAGTACCTGGCACCTACTACTGTCTCACAATACCCGAAGTATGTACTCCAAAGCTTATCAGTGAGAACTGGCCAGACCACCGAACACCAAGGCTGGCTGGGCTGTGCGCAGTACACAGTGAGATCACGTGCTTAGGGAGGCTCCATGCCTCTCTTAAGTAGAACCTGGAGGGAGAAGAATTATTGCTAGGACAGAGTGCAGCGGATGGTTTCACAGAGGTGTGAGACAGTTGAACTGAATTGCTGAGCAGGCCTTCAGGGGAATCAGTCTCCAGAGACTGACTCCAGGCTGGAGCCAGGTATCAAGCCGTTCTGGCAGTGCAGGGTTGGTGCAGAGGGCAGCACTCTCTAGACAGTGGACCCGACAGGGTTTGCATCCTTGGCCCTCTCTTTCTCCTACCGGCCGTTTCTCGTTGACATTTCAGAACTGTTACAGCAGTTATCTGGGGGCTGGAGATGGCTCAGCAGTTAAGAGCACTGCCTGCTCTTCCAAAGGTCCTGAGTTCAGTTCCCAGCATCTACATGGTGGCTCACAACCGCCATATATAGGCTGCCCCTGCATTTCCAGGGCATAAGAAGAAAAATCTGGCGGCAGCCCTACTCAGAGCATTCGCCCAGGAGAGTCTTCCAGCCCACCCCATAGTAAAGGATAAAGGTTTGTAACTTGAAGGCTCTTGGGAACGTTCAAGTATGGACTGTAGCAAATTGCTGTCAGCAGCAACAAGCAGAGAAAACAGACGCTTCAAGGATGAGAACCTGGGGTGGTGGTGGTATCATAGGCCTTGAACCCCTGCCTTCGGGAGGCAGAGGCAGGTGGATCTCTGTGACAGGCTCCAAAGCTACAGAGAAACCCTGTCTCCAAAAAAAAAAGAACCTCACCACCAGTTCTTTATGACCATTATTCCTGTTAATGAGCTCAGACAGAACGGACTGTGAGGGTGTGAGCTATCAGGCAGGGTGAGAGACTCACCCGGATGGTCTCTGGGGCATTGTCTAGGGTGCATAGGCAGCCAGAGCAATGGTCTACTTTCCATATTGACTTTTAATTGTTTGCACCAAGCGAGAAAAGATGCAAAGTGTCTAGGGTTTTTTTCAAACATGAAAATCACCTCGTAGTGCCAGCCCCTGCTAAACAACTGATTGTCCTCAGAGCTCACCAAAGGTAAAAGGAAGTCATGGGGCCTTGATTTCCTGTTTCAGTTTTACCGCTGAAGAGGCTGTGTGTATACGACAGAGAACAGCACCAGAGGCACAGACCCCGCCTTCACTTGCCTACACTCTGGTCTGGCCTGTGGTCTTTGAGGCATCTTCTGTGGGAGACAGGAAATCACAGCCAGTCTCTGTGAGAATAGACAGGAATAGGTCTGGTCCCTGTCACTGCCTGATCGAGGTTAGTCACCTGTTTGAGCGTCAAGGCAATTTCTATGGTAAGAGGGTATGTCAGTCAATCAAGCAACTAAGAAGCTCACTCACATGCCCCAACACCTTCAGATTCTTAAAGAGTAATAAGACCATAAAATTAGCATCCTCTCCCAGTAAAGTCTATGGTCTCCAGCCCCAACCATTGCCTTACAGGATAATGTTTCCTCTGGTGGAAAACTGACCTTCCTGAATCTACCTCACTTTCTTCAGGAAGTGTGGTTGGGACTGCTGTGGCCTTGGAGCCTAAGGGAGAGGCCTGTGGTCTGACTGTCTTCACCTAGCCTGTGATCCATGCAAATGGAGCTTTCCCTAAGCAAAGAGAAACCTGCTGAGGTGCAGCAAGGTGACAGATGACCACTTTCTGCCCTGGGTGGGACTGCAAGCATCTAGAAGGAAAGGGAGAAATTTCCCCAGGGAAGATAGATCTGGATTTTGAGAAGGACAAGGTATGGGCATGAAGAAAGTCCTGGTGATGACGGTTGCCTAGCCAGCACAGTATTTGGGAGACACAACAGCAAGGGAATATATTGAACCCATAAGAGACAGAGGAAATACTCTGCCACCCCCCAAACATTACTTGCTGCTCTGCCCAAGATGGCCAGTCCCTAACAGACACACCTTAGTAAACCCAGATCTGCCTAGGGAAAATGTATCTTATTCTGTGTAGGGGATGAATTGAGCCCCACAATTAGAAGTGAAGTTTTAATATGAGCCTGTGTGTGAGTGGTCAAACACCATAGCCAAGTGACTGATAAGATCTTTTCAGGGGAAGGTAGTTGGCTGTGTGCAGTGCATGAGCCAAGATCTGGCTGGGGACAAACAGGATCCATCCAAATTGTAGATGTTGAGAGTTTAACAGTAGGCTTTTGAAGTGTAGGCAGGGACATCATGTGTTCTGGCCCCTCGTATCGCAAGACTTTTATTGAAGGGAGGTAGAAACACATTGAAGGGAGGGGGGCTAAGGAAATCAATCCCAAAGTCTTCCCTCCCTTGGCCCCCTTGTTGTGTGCCCTTGGCCGAAAGGCAAGAGAGCTCCTTGATAAAAATTCCTTAGATTTGAACCTCTAAGACACAGAAAGGGCAGAGAGGCCACCTGGGGGGCACCTGAGAAAGGGGTGAGAACAGACGAATGTGTGCAAATGGATCACTTACTTGAATGGCTGAGAGCAGTGAGCAGTGGTGTGGGCGTGGAGCAACCAGCAGTCTTATTTCACATGGGAATGCAAAGTGATTCAGCCGCTGTGGATCACAGTCTGAGCGCTTCCTACACAGCTAAGAAAGCACTTGCCGGAGTCCGGCAAACTCTCTTCAACACTTGTCCACAGAAGAAGAAAGCATCCCCATGATGTGGGCAGCAGCCTTAGTCCACATGAACATCTGTGGCAGCTTTTCTCATAATTGCACAAGTTTCAAACAGTCAAGATGTCCTCCAATAGATAAATGTGAGATAGAAGAAGGGACCCATCTTTCATGGGGTCTGGAGGCAAAGACGAGTTCTTGAAGATCTTCCCTGTCCATGGCTTCTATCTAGGTAGAGCAAGATGACCAACTGATGACAAATGAACAAACTCTGAAATATCCACAGATAGAATATTACTCAGTGTGGAAAAATAAATACTAAATAAGCAAGCTATGATGCCATAAGAGACATGGAAGAAATTTTAATACACATTCCTAACAGAATGGAGCCAATCTGTAATGGCTATGTACTATATGATACTGGAAAAGGCAAAGTTATAGACCCAGTTAAAAAAAAAAAACAAAAACGAAACAAGAAAACACAGTGCTTCAAGGATCAGGGGATGAAGGGGCACAGAGCAGAGCACAGTATTTTGAGGGCTAGGAAGTTATTCTATATGACATATGATACTATAATAATAAACTCATTTTATATCGTACATATATAAAAAAAAATTGAATGTACACCACTCACCGTAAATGCTGAAGTTACTTGTGGCTATGGGAGATGCTGGCATGTCAGTGTAGGCTCACTGACTCTAACAAGGGGCAGGCTCTGGGACAGGATGTTGACAGGTTGTGCATGTAAGGGACAGTGTTTGGTTAATATTCAGTACACCCGGCTCAACTTTGCTATTAGCCTGAAACAATTTTTTAAGTCTACTGTAAGGAATGGCGGCATGAAACAAGAGCTCCCAGAAACGCCAGGCAAAGGGAGAAATTGGCTGTAATCCAAAGCCAGAGTCCTGCGGGTTACTCAAGCCGAGGATGTTCAAAGGAGTAGCAGGAAAGTTGAGGCTGAAGAGAGTAGAGAGGTGGGGAGGAGCTGAGAGAGGGGGAAGAATATGCCCAAAGTATATGTTGTATTCATTTTTTAATTAAAAATAAAGTACAAAGGTATTTTTAAAAGATTAATGTATGAGAGAAGTTAGCTGGTAGAGAAAAACTGGAAACCTGGCCACATACAATGAACAGAGCATGCTGAGAAAAGACCATGCTCATAGGCGCTGTGTCAATGTTATACAATGGGTCCTGAGGCCACTGGCCCAGTGTTTCAGGGTGACTTCCTGCCACCATACCCCCCCATGATGATAACAGACTAAACGGCTGACAATGTAAGCCACCCAAATTAACTGTTTTTCCTTTTTAAGAGTTATGGTGTCTCTTCACAGCAAGAGAAACCCTAAGACACTGCTTTAACATTTCCCCCTCCTTTCTCTCTCTCTCTCTCTGTGTGGGTGGGTGTGGGTGGGTGGGTGAGTGTGTGTACACATAGGCTCAGAGGCTAGAGGATACTGAGTATCTTAACCTGTCACTCTCTGCCCTATTCCCTTGACACATCGTCTCTCACTTGGACCTATGCTGGCAGTCAGTAAGTCCCGGCAATCCAGCTGGTCCTACCCTGCACAGCAACGGGCCACAAGCATTTATGTACTCATACCTGTCATGCCTGGAGTTTTATGCAGGTGCTGGGATCTGAACTCATTATGTCTGTATGCAAGCTCTTAATAACCTATCTCTCCTGCTTGCTGGTTCTGATGTTTCTCTGATCTGAGTATTGCTCAGGTCTCTTTCTGATGTGAGATTCCCCTCTGTATGCTGTGAATACCATTGGTTAATAAAGGACTGCTTTGGGCCTGAACAGGGCATAATATAGGTAGGCAGGAAAAACTAAGCTGAATGCTGAGAGAAAGAGGGGCAGAGTCAGGGAGAAGCCATGTAACCCCACCGGAGACAGATTCCGGAACTTTATCCAGTAAGCCACAGCCTCATGGCGATACACAGACTAAAAGTAGTCTGTCCCATTAGGTTGTCCGTCCCATGCACTGTGTTCTGGTCACTGGCACTTCATGATGGGTACTGAATGATTAGGTCAATTTTTCCAAATGACTTTGGTCCTTCATGGCTATTTGTATTTCCATGCAAATCTTATAAGCAGCTTGGCAATCACACACACACACACACACACACACACACACACACACACACACACGCTCATTCACGTGCACGCACATATCTTTTGAGGGTTTTGATTGTAGGTCTATTGAATCTGTAATAGTCTTGGCATTTTTATAATATTGAGCTGTCCAAATCTATCATCATGGTATTTTCTTCCATGGTTTTACTTAGTGCCTTTAAGATTTCTCCATAATATTTTACAGTTTTCAATAAAGGATTCTTTCAAAGTTTTTTTTTGTTTTGTTTTGTCATTTTTGGGCATTTTTCTTCCTCCTCTCCTCCTTCTTCTTGTTTTGAAAGGTTACAGATTAGCTAGTTTTCTTTTATCAGATACATTGGCAACTACTCTCCCAAGTGTTACCTCCATAACTGTTAATTCTTCTGGCTTAAAAGCTTCTAGTTGAAGTGAGCCATGTTTTCCTTATTTTGAGCATTTATCATCTTTGAAATGTGAGTGTATTGGGGACATGAACTATAGGTAGTGATGACAGCATTCTGCAGTAACTCCCCATAGAGATGATGTATCCTGAGAAGTCAGAGGTTCCAGGATGCAAAGGACACAGAACTTTGGAAGAGAATCTTTTTTTGGAAAGGAAAACAAGTTCTCATGAAGGTGTACAAGACTTGGTCCTCTCAACCTCTGAAATACTTCTTAGAAATCACTGTGACGTTCTTAGGTTGGTCTGGTATCCAAACCCAGGAGTACTTTAGGAAGGGTAGATACATACAGGTGAAGCCACTGATTCAGACTGAGCTCCCTTAGTAGGCAGTGAAGAAAACCAAAATGGAGGCCTCTGGACAAAGGTTGTATGGCCAGTGTGAAGGATATTGATCTGAGAAATGAGAAAGCAGGGGAGAGAGCAAAAACAAATGAACCACACACCCTCAGGCCAATTTTTATGGCTTCTACATAAAAAAGAAAGTAACTTGAAGTAATCTGGTGCGAGTCCATCTGTTTTTTTGTTTTGTGCTTGCTTTCCTTGGCCTCTCTGGCCCATGGAGCCAGAATCCTCAGCTAATCAGAACACTGCCTCTGAATTTCAGAGCAGATCTTGCCTCTGATAAATAAATTCAAATAAAAGCCACTTATCTTGCTGAATGTAAGCTTTTGTCATTCTTCAGACATGAGGAGTGAATGGGTAAGCAGTGCTTTAGAGCTGGACGTTCTTCCCCAGAGTTAAGACGGCAGTGTTCTACAGCAAGTGGGAAATCTGCACAGTTCAGCCCCGGGGCAAGGCTGGTCTGGTGTGGGAGGTCCTTCTGTATATGTGTTGCTTTTATTGGTTAACGAATAAAGAAGTTGGCTTGGCCTGTGATAGGGCAGAGTAGAGCTAACCAGGGAAACCTAAACTGAATGCTGGGAGAAAGAAGGCAGAGTTGCGAGACACCATGTAGCCACCAGAATGGAAAGACACAAGCCACCATCTGGAACCTTGCCAGTAGGCCACAAGCCTCATGGTAAAATATACAATAATAGAAATGGGTTAACCAAAGATGTAAGAGCTAGCTAGCAAAAGCTTAAGTGATTGGCCAAGCACTGATTTAAATAGCATAGTTTCTGTGTGATTATTTTCAGGAGTCTGTACGGCCGGGAAACGAACAAGCGGCCTCTTCCCAACACTGGTCATAGTCACCGCTGGGTGGAGTAAACCATAACTCCCCTGCTCATGATGAAACACAGGCTAAGAGATGGGTGGGTGCCACCAAACTTCTCACAGATGGAAATGAGTTCTAGGTCTCTAATCTGAAGCTCCCTTTCTGCTAAGTGTCTTGCATATTTTCTTCATTCCTGGCTTGGATAGTGATAGTCATTCAATTTAAATGACAGGCAGCTCCCCTGGTAAATGACAAACTGCCAGCTGGAATTAATCCCAGGACAGCTTTGTTTCCCCGAATGCCACTGGAACACAAAGGGTAGTGGTAAGTATCGAAATACGTGTGGAGCCCACCACAAGAGGATGGACTTGTCTATTTGAAGTTATGAATCTTTTTTGTTATTAATAGACCCATACTTTTATGTTTTGTGACACCTTCAAAATGATGACTGGCTCCATAGGAAATCATTTGCTGACATGTACTTTTTAAGCAAACACTTAAAAATGTTCGCTGAAATACAGTAGCAAGAGATAAGCATAATGCAAATACAGCTACAAAACTCGATGTTAGTCATATCTTTATTAAAATGACCCACAAATTGCTAATTTTCATAGTACCAAAAGGTGCTATACAGGACACTGGTGGGGAAAATGTCATTAATGCATGTATTCAGCATGCATACCCTGCATGCTACAATACAGACCCACGAGGCAACAAGTCCATGGTGCAATAGTGGCATGGTGCTGGAGACGGAGCCATGATTAACACATCTTGGACTTCGGGCAACAGGACATGATCTGAGACACTAGGTGTGGCTTGAGCACATATATGAGAGACCTCAAAGCCCACCCCCTCAGTGACGCACTTCCTCCCACAAGGCCATATCTACTTCAACAAAGCTACGCCTCCCAATAGTGCCACTCCCCGTGAGTCCATGGAGGCCAGTTACATTCAAACTACCACAAGCAGGGACTGATCAGCTTTCCTGGAAAGAAAAGGTGGCTCTGAAGGGTGGTGGAAGGCTGGAGCCACACACTTGTTCAGAAAGTGATGTTGCTGCTACGTTTTCCTTCCAGGAACTCTGTGGGCTGCTCCAGCTGGCACACTGATGATGGCTTGTGTGACTCCTAGTACTAGGCCAGTTCTCTGCCTCTCTGTGGCTCACTAGCCAGTGAGCCCCATTTATCATCGATAGGGCAGTGGCAGTGCTGATGTTCAATACACTCTGACGTCTAGCAAGGGTCACTCTAAAACTGAAGGAACATAGCTGTAGGATCAGAATACTACACCATGGGTCAGGCCATTAAAGCCCTCAGTTGTGTGTGTGTGTGTGTGTGTGTGTGTGTGTGTATACACATTCATGTACACACACATATTCATGTACACATACATGCACACACACACATGTATGGAGACAGTGCTCAAGACAGTATTATGGACCTGGGATACAGGAAAGGAGTAGGAATGTTACTTTGAAAATTGGAAAGTAATCCATCTGACTAGCTGGGAACAAACAAGCTCATGGAGTTGTGGCATCTGTCCCCTAAGGACTGATAACACATCTTTTATCCAATGGAGTTTTATGGCAAGGTTAGCTGTCACCTTCATGCCCATCCCATTTCCCTCGCCACCTGCTTTGCCCACTCTTTCACTGCTTAAAACACGATCCCCAGCCCATAGAGTCTGCCTCCTAGGGGCCCTGTTGTCTCCCAGCTGGCTTATCATTCTTGCCATTTTCTCCTCTCCGGCCGAGTAGAGACCCGCGTGATGTCTTCAGCCCAGGGGATGCTTGCAGAAACCCAGCAGTCAAGGGGAAAAACAGTGAGAAAGGGTTTGGAGAACTACATAAGACCTACCATGGGCTGCCCCAAGACACATACACCAGTGGAGACAGAAGACAGTAAGGAGCCGTACTCAAAGGAAAGCCATGCTAATTAGGTCTTCGAGTTACTTAGTGGGACTGTGACCTAGTGTTTCCGTTCATGCAAGGTTACAGTGGACAAAGAAAGGAAGCAATCTTCTTTGCTCAGGCATGAAATTTCACGTGCACGTGGATGCTGGAAGACTACCTTAGGTGTCATCCCCAGGAAGGTGTTCCACCTCTCCTTTGACATGGGGCCTCCTAATGAGAGGTCTGGGGCTTGCAGGTTAGGCCAGACTGACTAGCCAAGGACCGCAGCAATCTTCTCGTCTCTGCCTCCATGAGGCTCAGCTCTGGGATTAGAAATACTTGCCACCACTCCCAACATTTTTACCAGGGTTTTGGATACAGAATTTGGGTCCTTATGCTTACGAGACAAACGCTCTGCTGCCTGGGCTATCTCCCTGGCCTCAATAAAACACGTTTCAACCTGAAACAAAAGGGCCAAGAATTCAGAGTGCCAGGCTGCATCCCCGACATGCTGGCTCAGAGTCTGAACTTTAACAAGATCCCCAGGCAGTGTGTACACTCATTAAAGTCTGAGAAGGGCAGAGTGAGTGGAAGGAGGTCATTCATGTTTATATTGCTTTACCATCCCTTAGTCTGGCTCGTAAGATTCAAGGGTCAAGTCATTGTCATCAAAAGCATAGACACAAATATGGAATCTTTTAAGTTCACGATGCCAAGTTTTACAGTGACCAAGATAAGAGTGGACAGTTAACTGTGGACACTAAGCAACCCCAGATGCACAACCTGAGATTGCTACCGGGGATTTTGGAAATGGGTTAGGAATAAGGTCGGAGTTTCGTGGGAGAGGCAGTGAGTCAGAACCACAAGGCCTGTAGCTGCTTTCTCTTTGTACTGTCCCCAGAAGTCCCATCTCTTCAAAGGAGGTAAACATGCCATGCTTTGTTAGTTTTCAGTGATAAACACGACAGAACGCTTGTGCACAGTACATCAAACAATGTTCTCCAAGAGGAAAGCATTTTTAATCCACAGATTACAGCAGCAACTTGGAAGCAAACTGAGGCCTTTGGCCAGGGATAAGACTCTTGGGAAATTCATCTCTTAAAAGTACAGCCAGCCAAGGCCTTGGCTGGAGTAAGTAAGATGCCGGCCTCCTGGTCGCCACGCCCCAAAAACAGCTGCATCCATCCTTGACTGAATTGATGATTAAAAAAAAAACTGCCATGAAATCTCCAGTACATCATCAAATCAAGACATTTAATATTTAACAATGAATGCTTAATATTACGCTACTCATAATTTGTATTTTCTGAGTCAATCCCTATTTTTAAGTAGGCTCGAACTAGAAATTTGAGCTTCCTGTTCTTATTTAGTGAGAACTTCTACCAGTAGAGGGTGTAATTTGGTGAGGGATGTTCAGAGGACGTTAACAGTTAAGACACACAAGGATGTCAGCGGGGAATCAGGGCTCCAGCTGTAGCTCTGTGGTAGAGGACATGGCCAGCATATATGAAGCTCGTTTCTGTTCACAACCCTACTGAAAGGACTGGGCTTGGGGTGGGCAGCATCAGCATTCTTGTTAGTGGTTCCAAGGGAGGAGGGGGGTGATAGGAGCAAAAGGGCAAATGACATCTGTTTGGGCTTCATATCAAAGTAACCATTTCCTTTCTGTTTGTCTGAAACCTTTCTAGGTTTGGTTTGGTTTTGTGACCTTTAAGTGTGTGTGTGTGTGTGTGTGTGTGTCTCTGTGTCTCTGTGTGTGTATACACGTGAGAACACACATGCACATTCTCATGGGGGTATACACATGTGTGTGTGCGTGCATTTGAGTGTGGATACCAGAGGTCACTGCTGAGTGTCTTCCTCTGCTGTTCTTCACCTTAGTTTTTGAGATAAGGGTCCCTGGACAAACCTGGAGCTCACTGATTCAGCTAGGAGACAGTGGGCTCCGGGGATCTGCCTATTTCTATAGTCCTAGTACTAGGAACACAGACACATACACTATGCCCAAATTTTACATGGGTCCTGGGGCTCTGCCTCAGGTTCTGAAAGTGTTTGATGAACACTACCTTCAGGGTATGTGTGGAGCATCTTTTCTGTTTCCTTTCAGAAGACCTATTTATCTCTGAGGGTATATTTCCATAGCAAACACCTTCCTGGCTGAGCCATCTCCCCAGTCCCAACCTTCCCAGCTTCTAACATCCTGGGAAAGGCTTCCCTACAGGGTAAGCCTGGACAACCTGATGTCCTCCTGATCTTGTGCCAGAGAAATGGGTGGCAGGCGTGCACAACAGCACTGAGCTGCAGACCTTCTTCCTGGGCCTGCAAGTCGGCCATGCTTAGCCAGCACTGTGTGAGGGACAGGAAGGGAGAAGCAAAGGGCAGTGCTGGGTGAGACAGTCACCTCCAAAATACAGGCCCCTAGCTCTGAGAGACGCTCTTCCTTAGGAATGGTGGTTTTTGAGACCTCATCTTCTTTGGGAGTTTTCATAAAACACCCTGGAAATATTTGCTGGTTTTGATGCATGCATTCAGTGGGATATGTGTGTGCCATCACTGGCTGACAGTTTGTTCTTTTCTCCTCGTATCTCATTAACACCTTAAGGAAACCCAAAACTTGCTCCACACGTACCCTGCAGATGGTACTCATCAATTTAAGTCAAGAGCCATTTACTAAGGAATGGCCTGAGCTCACGCCCTACTTCTGAAGCTACTGGCCTATGGTCCTTCCCAGCCTCAGCAAAGGCCACCCTGAGTAGAATGAGTCACTGGCTTTCAGATGAGGGAAAGGGCAATGGGGACATCAGACAATGAGCCTCAGCAACATGCAGAGACTGGAACTAAAAGCTATTTGGAACCCGAGTCTCAGCATCAGGACCTGGGGATGACCTTGCCTGTGAAGCTCCGCCCTCTCTGCCCTTCCAGGAGCCCCTCTCTGTCTCCACAGTAGTTCTTGTCCATAAAGTGTCTTCTTTTCTACTACATGATGGTGGCTCCCTCTTGGCTACACACATCTGTCTGCTCATTCCTGACACTTCACCCTCAGTCTCCTGGTGTCGCCTGTGCTAAAGAGACAGTAGCAGTGGGGAATGTGAAGAAGCCCCTGTCCTTTTTCATTCAGCCGAAACTTCCATCTTCATAACCTGTGACATGAAGCCTTGTCCACATTCCCATCGCTAGCCTCACAGGATAGAAAGGTTGGGCTGTTTTGCTTTGCTTTTCTGGCTGCTGTTGTTTTGTTTAATAATAATTTCTCTGTGAACATGGAACCAGGCAAAGCCATCCTGTGTTTCAAATCTCCTGCCTCTGTGTGTTTCAGGAATTCCTTCTTTCATCACAGCAGAGGGTGGGCAGGGATGGGAGGAGACAAAGACAAATGAAAGAGAAGAGGGTGGAAGTGGGGAGAGAGAGACAGAGAGGAGGGGGAGAGAGAGAGAGAGAGAGAGAGAGAGAGAGAGAGAGAGAGAGAGAGAGAGAGAGAGAAATGGAGATTGACTGTGGTAGTTTAAGCACTAGATCAAGCCATATCTAAAGCCATGAACCAGCCAGAAGTATTAACCACAGGAGCCAACAGATCATTTTTCCTTTATGGCAACCTGAGTTACATCCTCCTCTGTCACTCACTGTAGCATGAATGTGAAGAGTTCTTCCTTCTGTCCACCCACCCACAGATGACAGCTACTGGGGTTTAGATTAGACTGGAGTTCTGACGGCAAACAATGTAGAAAGGATCAACTACGTTCTCAACTTGTCATCTTTTGTGTACCCCAGATCATCTCAGATCATGTGGGTTTGCTGGACCACTGCATTCCTAACATTTGCACAGAAATGAATCCCCTATTGGTCTGTTTCAAATCATATTCTAAATAACATCCTTGAGCGCTTGCTCCACAACAGGACAAAGGGCGTGGCCTCAGATGTTAATTGTCTTTGCTTCGTGACTGTATTCTGCAGGGGCAGCAATAGCATGGGAAGCCACATAACTTGCAAACCTCTAAACTGTGTGAGAATGTCTGACTGCCCTTTCATAGCTAGGGATTGCGTGTTCCCATGTAGAGACATCTTCAGATCATGATATCTATGTCCATCTGATGGCACAAGCTTACACAATCCATCACAGTTGCTCTCTGTGCTAGAAGCTAAGCCAAGACACTTAGGGACTATGGAAAGCACCTAGGAGCTCCTCGCTTAGCCTCCCAGAGAGGAAACACAGTAGACAACCTTAAGTGATCATTGCTCAGTTTCCTGCCACTTTCAAGAAGGCCAAAGGTAGGGAATATTTTGGAACGACTGTAGAGCATATTGCCCTGGTTGAACCTCTGATGGGGCAGAAGTCCAGGGCAGGCTGAGCCAGAATGGTGACTGCTCGTTGCGAGGGAACGATCTGGATCCACCAACTGCCTCTCCTTGCCTGAGCACACGTGATACATGCTGGAATTCCAACCCTTGTGGCGATGGAGGGCCATGTGGCACTTGTGACTGACCCTGGCAGAGAATGAGTATTCTGCAGTGATCTGGATTATGATATGACCAAAGGAATGGTCAAGATGGTTGCTCGTGTCTGATCCGCCAGTCTGAGCTTCACACAAAACTGTCCTGGTACCACAAGAGAGGGATGCAGAAACATAATGGTTCAGGCCCAGTCATATCTGACAGGCAGTTTCTATTCTTGTGATTTAGTGAATAAGGAAGCTGGTTTTGAAATGCCTCTCAGGAATTTTCTCTCTGTTCATCAGAAATGGATGCCCCCTTTCTCCATCTTCCTCTTCTTCCTTCCTTCCCTTCCTCGTTTTCTCCCCCATCTTCCTCCTCCTCTCCCCTTCCCCATCCCTCCTTTTTTGCCCTTTCCCCGCCACTGTCACCATAATTAACTGTACCCTGAAACTGTGAACCAAATAGACCTTTCCTATGCTGCTGTTTTTATATTGAGAGGAACAATAACTAATGCACTATGAAACAGTTTGTGTATAAATATATTCAAAATTGTGCTTTCAGCTGGTGAGTATAAGCTATCGACACACTTCCTGTTTAGTCTCATCTTCAGAAAGTTCATTGTATTGTGCAGCCACACCAAAATAAAAAAGAATCTGAAATCACTTCTTTAGCTCAACCTGAACAGAGGCCTGAGGGGGCCATGGCAGCAGCGTTGAGTTTGAGGGCATCCTTTTCCAGCCTCTGTGAAGAGTGGATCTCTCCCTCAACCCCCACCTTCTTTTTGTCTTCCTGAGGCTATTAACATAATAATTACTTAGGTTACACTTATAATAATATTTCCAATCTCCATCCATTTTCCTGGAAATGTTGTGGTTTAACTTTGTTTTGTAGCTAAATAAAATTCCATTGTGGGTATGTGTGTATATGCTACATTTACAATATATATATATATAATATATATATATATATATGGAGGGGTTATGAAAGTAGAAAGGAGAACATGAGAGGAGAAGATCTTGGAGGAGGAGGAGGAGGAGGAGAGTGAAAACAAAACATAACAGAATACAAGTACACAAAGCAAAAGGGGATAAGACTGGGGAGGAAGGGGACCTGCGGGAGGGAGACAGAGGGACAGGAGAGAACTGTCAGCAAATATGAAGTATGTATTTAAAATGATTTAAACCCATTACTCTATACAATAATCTTTTAATTAAGTGTTTCTTAATGATGGATGAACCTACATTTCCCTCGTGACAAAAGTTAGGCAGATGTGGCTACCGTACATAAAAATGGAGGTTCCTGGGGGTGAAGAGATGGCTCAGTGTTTAAGAGCACTTGTTGCTCTTGTGGATGACCTAGGTTTGGTTCCTAACACCCGCTTCATGGCTCACAACCTTCCTCTGACCTCTGAGAGCACTATGTTCATAAGTGATGTGCATAAGCATGAACACATAGGATAAAATAACTACAAAAACCTTTTAAAATGGAAGTTCCTAAACTTGAGTCTTCCGACTGTGTACCATAGTTGTGACAAGGGGCACACTATCCAGCACAATCCCATCCACAAGACTGGGAGGAGCTGATGCGAACGTGACACTTACCTCCCCTGAAGTGAATCATATAGCCCTATCAAGTCTTCTATGAAACCATGGCCATATGCCCATATGAAACCATGGCAACCAACTTGTTGGCTTGGAAGTAGCCTAAAATCTCAGACCCTTTGTAGTTCCTGACATGCATATGTACTTACATTTCTAATTTTGGTTCCTATGATAAACTATATTGACAAAAGCAGCTTAAGGTTTTATTTGGGTTCATTATTCAAGAGTCGATCCATCTGTGCAAGAAAGTCAAGGCAGGGTCTGGAAGCAGCTGGTCACATTGTGTTCACCACCAGGAAGCAGAGAGTGATGAATTCACACTGCTGCTCTCCTATGCTTCTCCACCTCTACATCAGGGACCCTAGCCAGGAATGTGCCACCTACAGTGGGTGGGTCTTGCCAATCAATTAGTGTAATCAATAACCCAACAGGCATACCAATCTCCCAAACAATTCCAAATTCTGTCAAGTTTACAATTAAAACCAACCACTGCAGTATGTGCAGAATAGTATGAAGAAGGACCAGTGGTACCAAATGATGGTTATGATGGTGACTCTCAGGAGGTCACTAAATTTTTAATAATGATGAGCATGTTGTAACAGTAACAGCCTGCTTGTTGTGAGCCTAACATAAATGAGGCATGTCTGGGAGACTGGTACACATTTCAGTGTTGCCTCACTGTGTTTTCAAAACAACATTTCGAAGTAGAAGCTGTCACTGCCAACAGGCCACCAAGGAAGCTGAGGTGTGCTGCTGGGCTGACAAAGCCTGAATGGAAGCTGCCGTGAAGTAACGGAATATGGTAGCTATGAGCTCTGGGAAATGGCTCAGTGAGTAAGAGTGCTCGCTACGCAAGTATAAAGACCCAGCACCCATGTAAAAAGCTGGGTATGGTTGCGTGTGCCTGTACAGGGTGAGCCTCTAACCCTAACACTGGAGTTACAGGCAGACAGAAAGATCCCAGGAGTTCGTGTCCCGTCTGCCCAGCTGAAGCAGTGAGTTTTCAACAAGAGACTCCAACTGAAGGAAAGAAGGTGGAGAGAGATGCGGAAAGGCCCCTGATGTTCAACTCGGGCCTCTTCATGCATGTGCCTACAAGTAAGCACACATGTGTATAACACCACACACACACACACACACACACACACACACACACACAGCATCAAGGGCAGTTAGCTACCAGCATCTGCCCTCCCACCCCCACCCCATTTAAGCAATAATTATCTCAGGGAGTGGAATCTTGGGGTTGTTGGGAGCACTGACCTAAGGGAGAGTGTTGAGACCTGCCATTTACTGAATGCTGTGCCTTCCCCCGAATCCTTATGTTGAGCCCTAATCCCCGTGGGATGCTGTAGGTGAACTTTGGAGAGATGATTAGGACATACAAGTAGAGCCACATGCATAGAAAATTCTGCTTCCCCAAAGGATTCCCTCGCCCTTTTCTCCAATCCAGGATGGCAAACACAGCCATCTGTGAACCAGGAAGTGGCACTTGCACACCGAAGTCGCTGACACCTTGATCTCAGACCTTCCAGTTTCCAGAGCAGTGGAAAGTGAGTTTGCTAAGCCATGCATTCTGTGATTTTCTATAAAGGCAGCCAGAATTGGACTAAAGTAGAACCATGCAAGCAAACATTGCTTCTGGAAAAGCTTAGCAAAGAGAGGGAGAGGAAGAGGAGGGGAAGAGGAGAAGGAAGAGAAAGAGGAGGAGAAATGGAGGTAGAGATGGGGAGAACCTCGAGTTTCTTCCCTTTCCCTCTCGGCTTGCCTGGGTGAGTGGAAGGTCTCTGTGACATTTCTGGAAGTTCTAAACACACAGCCATTTCGTGTTTCTCCAGCTCCCCTTGCAGGCAAACAGTAAATTTACAGAAGTCCGTTTGCCTCTGATAAGCCACACACCAGTGGATTTCCCCCCTCCGAAATCCACAAGCTGCAGCGATGAAGCTGAGCCTAGTCACATGAGTCTCTCTGGGAACCCCGTGGCTCACAGGCTTTGGGAGGAAGGACCTCAAACAGGAAAGCTGCGTCTGTGTGTGCTTCCTCTGCTGCTGAGGCCAGGGTTCCTCTCTGGGAAGGCTTGGTGGCTGCAGGAGGCATTGGAGGAGGTGGCTTGAGGACACACTGGCAAGCATTGCCATCTGCCAATGAAAGTTTTCAAGTAGTCCCAAGCCCCAAGTCACCAACAGCTGCTTGAGAAAGAAGAAAAGAAAAACCGAAACACAATCGCACGCTCAGTGATGAGGACGTTAGACAAGAGGATGCCCTGGTGTTTACTCCACCCTTTGATTCATTCTTCTCTTCTAGCTGCTGTTGAAATGCTCTGCAGGACTCTGCTTCTAAGCCAACCAGTTGCAGCCAAGTGCACGATGTGGTTAAGACAGTTCCTCTCTGGTTTTCTGCTGACCTTGCAGGGCAAAATTCCCCTCCGTACCCGCCCACCAGCCTCTTACTCCACGATGAGCCAGCCTGTGCTCCTTCATCCTGGTTTTATGTTTCCTAGTTGGGGTAATCCGGGTTCTCCCCCACCCTATGGGACTAGGGCTGTTGGCCCAAGCTTCTCTCCTTGTAAACACAGATAAATCCAGAGCAACAGTGTCCCACATGCAGAAAGTACACAGGCAAAGTTAGATCTGCAGAGTGGAGTCTGAGCCAGTGGGGACAAACTTTCCAGCAAGCAGGTGTTCGTGCTGCTGGCTTGAGAGGGAAAATCATGGGACACTTTGTTGCAAAGCTCTCTTCATCCAGGTTTGAGGATGCCTATGTCATGGAGGGAGGTTGGTATATATACACACACACACACACACACACACACACTTGTGTCTCCACCTGGCTGAGACCGTGCTCACAGGTATGTGAGCTGGTTAGAGACATTGGCCCTTTAAAGAACTCAGGAGAGGGAGGTCTTAACTTCTCATATCTTCCATTCTTCTGCAGAGACAAGTAAGAAATGTGGGAAGGTGAAAAAGAGTAAGGGTATCAATCAATGGCATGGACTGGGATGGAAGATGGAAATGTGTGTGCATGAACTGTGTGACCTCATCTCCTTGGAGAATCAAAAGCCTTGATTCACGTCATGTGACAGTAACTGAAATACAAAGACAATAGGTGCTTAACTGTTGTGATGTAAGTGGGGGATA
>JAQHUG010000087.1:5336239-5361419 GCA_028555095.1 Dicrostonyx torquatus | reverse complement strand
GACACTAAGAGAGACTTGCATAGATCCAATCTACATGGGAAGTAGAAAGTAGAAAAAGACAAGATCTCCTGAGTAAATTGGGAGCATGGGGACCTTGGGGGAGGGCTGAAGGGAGGAGGGGAGAGGCAGGGAGGCGAGCAGAGAAAAATGTAGAGCTCAATAAATATCAAAATATATATTTTTGAAATAAAGTCCTTTAAAAGGGAATAAAGTAATATGAAAGAAATAAGCTAAGTAAAGATGAAATATACACTCACACACATACACATGCACATGCATACACAAAGAAACTTAAGCAATAATGATAATGTAAATGACTTGGCCAAGGAGGTTCCCCGGCTATTGGGAGGAAGACTTTGAGCTCAGTTGCTTAATGTAAAGCCTGCCCCCACTAACCACGGTGTCCTTGAGCTTGATAAGAGAAAACTGATAATACAGAAACGCCTTGACATCCTGTCACATCTATCACTAGAGACCATCTTACTGGGGGTGTTTGCTGGGTCTCAGGCTGTCACTCGACTATATATATATATGGCTTTGCTTATATGGCTGTATTTGAATGACACAGATGGATCCTATTAGTACAACAGGGGGAGACCAAAGGGGCTTAAGGAGGTTGAGTGAGCGATTTGTCTGAGGTTGCAGCTAGTGCTGGCTGCAGGGTGGACCTCAGTGTCTGATCCTGCAGACCCAGCTCCTAACAACAGAATTCATCTCACACTGATACACTAAGACCTTCCTGTTCCGTCCTTGCTTGGATTGGTGTGTGTCACCAGTCAACGTGGAGCACATAATTTTTTTTTGTCTTGGGCTCTTAAAATCCCAGGGGTCTATGTGAGGGCCACACTCATCACTTTGGCCCAGGTAGGTCTCATGCAGGACCTACTCAGGGTCTTAACTCAAGGACTTGGGTTATGTCTATGTTCACACACATCCTAGTTGTCCCTGCTGACGGCAGTCACACTATCCCAGCCACCCTGGATGGATGTTTTATTTGCTTCACTAGTTCATGTCATTGCTCCCTAAAGGGAAGGTCTGTTTTTGTTTGAATAACTTTTTTCAGCTGGTATGGTCTCCAGTCTGTGTGTAAATGAGACTAATTCTAAAGCCCCCGTGCTCCCTTGTGCCTCCAGAAACTGTATGTGCCCAGTTCTGCATCAATGCCTCCAGCTATAAAAGAGCTTTGGACAGTTTTATGGTGCTGTGGTTCTTGCTCTGCCTCTTAGGGGGTTTGTTCACACAGTGTTGACAGTTACCTGCATGCTGTCAATCAGTATGGACGTGGATGTTGTGGGCTGGGTACTTGGAACAGGCAGAGTCATTCCTTGTCCCACATGAGAAGTCTGATGCTTCTGGTGAGAACACTATGTCTGGAAGGAGGTGGAGGCTGATGTTCCCCCAAAGTATGTCGTACCTGTCTATCTTACCATAACAAAACACTGGAGGCTACTGAGTTGCTTTTATTTTTTTATTTGTGTGTGTGTGTGTGTGTGTGTGTGTGTGTGTGTGTGATAGGCATGCATGCCTGAAGAGGCCAGAAGGTGTCAGATCCCTGGGGACTGGAATTCAGGTGATTTTGAGCCACCTGCGTGGGTGCTGAGATTGATCTCAGACCAGCACCCATAACCACTCAGTCATCTCATCTGTCCAGTCACTGGGCTGGTAATCACAGCAAAAGAAACATATTGCTCATAGTCTTGAATCCGTGGGAAATCCAAGACCACGGCATCAGAACATCTGGCTCTGGTAGAGGCTCACTCTGTTTCTAAGAAGGTAATTTGCTGTTGTGTCTTCAATGGTGGAAGGGAAACAGAAGCAAATGACAAAATCTCTGGCAGCCTCTTTGATAAGGAAACTAACCCCATTAGTGAGGGATCTGTACTCACTCCATGACTAATCAGCTCCCCAATAAAATGAAAGAAATAAGCTAAGTAAAGTAAAGGGCCTCCCTTCCTTATACTGTAGTTGGGGAACTTAGCATCAACATATGAACTTGGGAGGGACAGTCATGGCGTGACGTGGGTGGACCCAATAACTAAGGTCTCCAGATCTTCCTAGGAGTCTCTCAAGGCAGCATAGCATCCTCCTCCCAGTGTGGCAGAGCTGCCAACTGACAGCTGCATTGCCTTGTATAACATCCTGGAAGCCACACTGCATCACTTTCTCAATAACGTATGTATTTCACCATAACCTCAAGTCCGTCCAGATTTAAGAAGAAAAAGTGAACTGCACTTTTGATGGGAAAGCATATTAATTTTCCATTGCTGTTACAAAATGCCTGTGGATGAGAAATTTATAAAGAAAAGAGATTTATCTCATAGTTTTGGACTTTGAATGTCTAAGGTAAGGTGGCCTCATCTATCAAGCCTAAAGTGGAGTCCTCAGGATGGATGACATCACAGCATCAGGAATACATGTGCGAGCAATCTCTTGGTATCATAGAAAGCTCCATTTGTGCCATACCCTCATGGTGATCGTGATTTACATCAATCTTTCTGAGGGCAACGTCAAGTGACCTAATCACCACCTATTAGCCCTTTTCTTCAGGACTCTACTGCCTCTGTTCTGCCACACTGAGGACCATGCACCCAGCATATGGGTCCTTGGAGACAAACCTCACTGAAGTTGTGGGAGACAGAAAAGCAGCACCACAGGACAGCCCTGGGATGAGAGCTGTGTTGTGGCCACCCCTGAAATTCTGCCAAATGAATAAAACAAAGAAGGCAGATTGAAAATCATAGGCTCTGTATTGCAAGGAGGTCGCTTGTTGGTTCCTGACTGCTCAGCCCCAAAACAGTCACACAGAAACTGTATTAATTAAATCACAGTTTGGCCTATTAGTTCTAGCTTCTTATTGCCTAACTCCTGAATATTAATTTAACCCAATTCTATTAATCTGTATATTGCCATATGGCTGTGGTTTACCGGGTAAAATTTCCAGCGTTTGTCTCCATTGGGGCTACATGACTTCTCTCTTTCCACCTTCCTTCTCCCAGCATTCAGGTTAGTTTCCCCCACCTACCTCTATTCCCTGCACAGGCCCAAGACAATTTCTTTATTAACCAATGGTATTCACAGCATACAGAGGGGAATCCCACATCACTCTGTTAGTCTTAATATCAATGGGTTGTACATACATCCAAACAGGACATGGAAGTTGGAGGGAGATTTCTTAGGAAGACTCATCAGAAGAGGGAGTGGGATGGGAGAGGGCAATGTCAATAGCATTCACTAAAATCTTTGAAGAAAAGCTGACTGTCCAGCATTCAAGCCTTCACAGGGTTCATTTTTTTGTAAAAAAAAATGTATTTGTTGTGTATGAGTGTTTTCATATCTATGCATACCGCATGTTGGCCTGCATGTATTTATGCACACCACATGCATGCCTGGTGACAACAAAAACCAGAGAGGGAGCCAGATCCCACATAGTTGGAATTTCAAACAGTTGTAAGCCGCCATGTGGGTACTGGGGACCGAACAAGATCTTCTGCAAGAGCACTACATCCTCTTAACTGCTGAGCAGTCTCTCCAACCTCTTCATAGGCTCTTTGGGCAAACTCCGAGGAAGGATGGAGCAAGCACCTCAGAGTCTGTCGGGGCTGATCTACAGCGCATGCGCCTGTCGACTGAAGACAGAGCTGCTCACATGGATTTCTGTAGTTTCAGCTGCCCACACCTCCTCCCCTTTCCCTTTGGTAACAAACTGGCCTGTCTGCTTTTAGAACTCCTGATCTCTTATTTGGGACTGTTAAACACAAGGCTGAAGACACTCTGGCTCTAGGGTCGAGATCTAGACTGGCTTCACACGATAATATATGCAGTGATTGGCCCTGAATAGTGTGTGTGTGTGTGTGTGTGTGTGTGTGTGTGTGTGTGTGCAGTAAGTGTGACCATAAGCAAAAGCACACATATGAGTGTGTGTTGCTTCATATGCTGAAAGAAAGTCTCTTTTATTCTGAGATTGTGTGTGATAAGGATCACATGATTGAGGGGGAGCTGGGAGTGACAGACAAATACTGACAAAAAGAAACAGGAACTGAGATGGACGACATAGCATCATGTCACTTATTGAGAAAAGTTGTGTTCAGAGCTACGCTACGTAGCCCTTGGGCTTCCCCGTTCATTGAGTCAATGAATTGTCCTTGACTATGGTTCCATGTGGGATTTTGTCACTGGTGACTCTGCGGTCCTGACTCCATGTTATCAAGTAAGCAACACTGCGCAATGCTGCTTTCATCACATCTCCTAGGCAGAAGTGTTCACAGAGGTGGCTGTTGAGGCTTGGAGAGCCCTAAATCTTAGCTCATACATGTTCCGGAGGTTAGCCTAGGAGGAAAGGGTGGCAGCAAGCTGCTGTAGGATTTCTGTAACTCAGGAGTCTACACTTGGCCTTCAGAGATGAAGCAATGTTGACAAAGGCCTTCCCATGACTAGCAAGACTTTGGGCTGCTGGAATCACAGAGCAAAGGTAAGAGATGTGTTACAGGGGGCTGCTTGTTCGTCCCGGCCAAAATAACCACATGTATTCAAATTACTGCTTGTTCCATTAGCTCTAGCTTCTTATTGGCTAACTCTTACTTCTTAATTTAACCCATCTCCATTAATCTGTACATCACGATGAGATCATGACCTACCAACAAACTTTGGGCACATCTGTCTCCAGTGGTGGCTCTATGGCTTCTGCCCTTCTTTCTCCCAGCATTTGGTTTAGTTTGCCTCACCTAGCTCTGTTCCCCTATAGCTCTGCTACAGGCCCAAAGCAGTTCCTTTATTAACCAATGATATTCACAGCATACAGAGGGGAATCCCACATCAGAGATGGCCAGGAAAGAAGACCTGAGAATACAAGGTTCCCTACTTTGATTTTATGCCAAATGGATTCACGGTCTCATAGTCATTTCTTTGAATATGTTAAGCTTTGGTATTCTGAGATCTCACCCTTGCGTTTGACCATGATGTTCAGGGTATGGGCTGAAACCTGACTCCTCCCAGCTTGCAGGATGACTGCCATTAACTGCTACTTCCAGGCCTGCCACTGTGAAGAAAATACGTCTCAGAATTGCTGGGCCATTTTACTGTGTAGATTGCTTTTAAGAACTACCCTCCCTCCCTTCCTTTCCTCCGAATCATGACCTTCCATTGTATTTGAAGACACTTATCTCTGAGGGAGGCATGTGCATTTTGGCTCTTGTATTTATTTGCTGGCTTCTTTTAATAGATTAAGACTGTTATTCAATTTTATTGCTGAGGCTGTGGATATAAGTCACATCGATGGCTTCTCTGAGACTGTTATATTATATACATTCTTAGATTTGCTTAAAAGTTTAAAGGTATAGAGTGCTGGGGGCTGGGAAGATGGATCAGAGGTTAAGAGCACTGACTGCCCTTCTAGAGGACCCAGGTTCAATCCCCAGCATCCGCATGTCAGCTCACAACTGTCTGTAACTCCAGTTCCAGGAGACCTAACAACCATGACAAAAAACACCAATGCACACAAATTATTTTAAAAAAAGGTATCCAGTGCTGAATATTTATACATAACATGTAATCATTTAACATAAAATAAGAACACTTAAGATTCTAAAAGCATTTCATTCTAATAGTTTAAAAGATGGTAACTCTTGAACTTACATCTCTATAATTTCAGCTGCGTTCTTACAGTGCCTCTACTCACATTTCTAGTCTGTTTCTGACCTGATAGGTTCATTCATTCTTTCAGGTGACCTGGTGACCCCTGCTTCCAGGAGATCATCTTATATCACCTATTCTTTATACAGCCCAGAGCTCCTGGACTCAAATGATCCTCCTGCCTCAGCTCCCCAAGTAATTGGGACTACAGGCATGCACCACCATGCCCAGCTTCCTTTCCTAGATCTAAGCAATGTGCCCTTTCTACTCCTTATCATTGTAGACGCTATCTCCTGACTTCCTGTTACAGAAGATGAGCCTGTGTCCCTGATACTCTTCCCTCCTGTGTTATTATCTTAACCCATCCTGCCAAGATAAAATGTCACAATCTTTTTACCCTTCTTCTGACTGTATCAGTATCACTTGCCACCGAGCCAAGAAGTGTAATGAAATGTTTCCCTCCTCAGACAACCGTTCCCCTTTCCTGGGGGGCCACTGTCTCATTTTGTTCCCTGACTGGGTTTCCTCTGTACCCACATTTAGGTTTGGTTCCAAATATGACCATTGGTCTAGGAAGTGCCCAGAATATTATTTTCCAAGTGCTCACACACAAATAAATGATACTCAGTAACCAACTCCGTGTTTCTCTCCAGGCCCCTTCTTTCTAGAAGCATCAGGCTTCTGTCTCAGTCTGAGTTTATGGCCGTCTTTCATTGACCAAAGAGATGGCCCCATGTGCTTGCCATTTTATTTGGGAAGACATATATCCAGGGAGGCATCACTGTTCTCTAAGAGGGGCCAGACCAGCTAACTGTACATTTCTGCCTCAGGGCTGAACCAAGAAAAGACAGTTGGAGTGGCAGAACCCTGGGAGACAGAGGGTCAGGGTTCTTTCTAGTAAGTAGTTGCCCAATCTTAGGAAAATTGACTGGTGTTCATTCCTCTCAATGCTAAGAACTAGATTGGGTTTCACAGTCTGAACAAGATTCTAAGTTTCCCCTGTTCCAACAAAATCTTGGGTTAGGGGCTAGGAATCTCAGTGTTAAGAGTACTTACTGCTTGCTCTTCCAGAGGATCTGCCTTTGGCTCTCAGAACATATGTTGAGTGACGTACAAGCATCTGCAGCTTCATCTCCAGAGGGGCCATTGCCTCCGGCCTCCAAGAGCACCAGCACTCACATGTGCATAGACACACTCAGAGCACATCCCCTTACATAATTCAAAATAATAAAAGGGAATCATCTTTAAAAAACTCTGATTATAAATGATTATCTGATATGGACCTAGTTTACCAAATAATAAAGGAAAAGAAATGTGGTACTCAAAAGTCAGCGGTTTAAAAACAATATTTCCATTAGGTAAGCTTTTGCTACAGATGCACCAGGCACTGTTGAATGCTGATTTGGTCATCACATTCTCAGTTTCCAGACACTTGCTCATGTTCTCTGCATGATCCATTTTGAAGCATTCCGTTTCCTTCATGCACTTCAGTTTCATCTGTACAATGGGCTTGCAATCTTCCCTGCTTCTTGAATATATTAGAAGAGGTGGTGTTTGGTAAGTGCTGAGATTTGCAAGAAATATGATTGACACCCAGCAAATTTTATCAAGATTATTATTGGTGGCCCTCCTTGGTTTTCTCCACAGTGTGAGCTCTAAGAGAAAGAAGGTTATCTTTGCTCAGTGTCCCTTCTGCATCTGCCATTCCTCTGCGTGAGTTATTTTCCTCCTTGCTCAAACAAACAAACTAACACAGAAAACAAAAACAAGCCAACAAACACCCTGATAGGCAAATATTAGTGGAGGAAGGATGTGGTTTGACTTGTGCTTTGGGGGATTTCAATCTGTCATGACAGGAAGGGATAGAAGAAGAGGCTCAGTTTGTGTCACCGAGAGTGTGAAGTAGTTGGTTTTACCCTGGCAGCCAAGCAGAAAATAGAGACTACATAGAAGCAGGAATGGGCTATAACTTTCAAAGGTCCATCCCAGTGACCCAACTCCATCAGTTAAGCTACAGTCCCTTTGGGATTGGGGTTTTGCAGCCTTCTAGAAGAGTGTCACCATTTGGTGACAGTGTTCAAACCCGTGAGCCTGAAGAGATAGCTTCAGACTCAAGCCAGAAGAGTGTCAGCATTTGGTGACAGTGTTCAAACCCGTGAGCCTGAAGAGATAGCTTCAGACTCAAGCCATAACTTCTATCAGAAGACACATTGTCATCTTCTGTCTACTGGACTCCTTTTTAAACTGCTCTTTAGACTAGAAAAAGATAACAAATGCACTCAGGCAGTCTGCCACTGTTTGCCATTATCTACCGGGTTTTAGCTTTTAATAATGATTTTCTTCTCTTTACCTTATTCTACGTAATTCTTGTCATTTATAGACAGCTCACAATGAGTTGTGTGCTCTTTCTCCTCCTTGCCAGTAAAGAATTCATAATCACATGTAAAATATTCAACACAACAGCTAGAACACAGAAAAGATGGAGTGGCCATTTACGGTCTTACTTCTGGCTCTAGGTAACTCTGGAAGCTTCATTTGAATTGGTTAAGGTGTGAGAAACAGTGCATCTTTTCTCACATGCAAAGAAAGACAATGGGGCAACAAGGAGAAATCCACCACGGAGGTAGCCGACTGGGCTGGTAGAAGGCTTCCAATTATATGGTACAACACTAAGTCATGGCTGAAAGCAACACCAAGGTAAATAAACCAAAGAATTTTTTTTGACATGTTACAACTATATCATACGGTGATCTGCCCACTTCCAAAAGTAGGCTCCTAGGAACACCTGCCATTGGCCCATTCGTTCATCTACTCTATGACTAAGAGAGTGAAAGGCTGTTTGTACAAATGTCCCGTTCCACTGGTGTGGGGTAAGACGATTTTACAATTTGAATCTCAGCAGCCCTAAATGAAGTATTGTTGGAACACAGCCATGCTTACTTATTTATAAACCATCTCCACTTACTTTGGTTGCCACAGCAACAGATCAGTGATTGACACAGAGAGATGCTGGCTTTGGTGCTCCTTTAAAGAAAGCACACTGCCGCATTCTACAACTGAAAGCGTGCATGATAGTCCATTTCACAGGCATTGGCAATAAGGCATCAAATAAATCCCAACTACTACTGGGTTCAAAGGTCAGACTATGGAAGGCAGAGTCTCTGATACAGCAAGTTCCTTAGAAGACACTGTGCTAAAACAATAATTAAAAATTAGAACAGTCATAGAAATTTTATAAAGTTTGGAAAAATACTTAAAGTTATACAAAGGGAAATAAAAATACCCTTAAATCCTATTACTCCCACATACTAAGTAAATTGGAGATCTATTCTTTCAAAATTTTTCTGTATATAGTTTCTTTTTACCTGTAAAATGTGCTGCAGTTGGGATAAGGGGCTTGAAATCACCCATAAGGGTTCCCTCAAGTTAGTCATTACAAAAGAGTATTCGTAGGCTGTGGAGTATAGTGTGACACCCTGGATTCTATTTTCAACAACAACAAACACACCATACACAAACACACACACACCACAGACACACACACACCATGAGACGTGTTGACTTCCTTTCTTGAACTTCCCATGTTGTCTCGTGTTCTCTTACACATGTTCCTGCCATTGTGTTATGTGCTGCAGAGCTCCCACTGCAGTTTACAGACACGATGAACTTTCCACCTCCAAACCGCACAAACCAAGTAAATCTATTTCTCTATAGTGTGAAGGTGAGCGGGCCCAGGTATTTGCTACAACAATGGAAAACAGACTCGTGCTCTCTACAGATGCTGGTGCTGTTCTAGTTGCGACTGATAGAAAATGTATTGTTAACACGGTTAACACTGAAGAAACAAGGGTGGAGAAGGATTTGGGGACTTCATATATCTGCAGACACAATAGGACCGCTGCTTCAGGTGTGGCTGAATCTTGGAGCTCAGTGTAGTTGGGGTCTTTCTCTGTCTCTTGGGTTTGATACTCCACACTTATTCCGTGCTTGGGAAGATGCTTTGCTCTAAGTGCCCAAAGGCTGCAGAAGTTCCCACTGCAGAGTCCCCATTGCACATCTAACAAGCAGAAGAACCTAGAGAGAAAGAGATGTGTCTTCCTCAATGGAAACAAATAAACAGAGTCTTTCCAGTGTGTCTTGGTCTGTTGAGGCTTTTATGACAGGACAAAGTAGGTGAGGACATTTATAAACAATAGAAGGTGTTGCTCTCCCATTTGGAGGCAAGTCCAAAGTCAGAGTGCCAGCACTCTGATAAAATCTCACTCTTTGCTTCACAGATGGTGCCCTTCTGCTGTATTCTCACATGACAGAATATGTTGAGAGGTTAGAATGCTCCTATAAGATTTTACAAGACCAAATTCCATTTAGACATGCAGATCCATCATGATGCAATCACCTCCTGAAGGCCCCACCTCTTAATACAATTCTACTGCAGATTAAGCATTAATTTAGGGATGGGGTACACTGGTGTTTAGCCCACAGTACTGTGCCATTCATTTTGAGGCTGAATTTCTATTCCTGCGTGGCACTTTATGTTTTAAACCTATAAGTATTTGAACCAAGTATCTGAGGAAATTTTCATCTCAGAATTATAGTTGTTAGATCAAACAGGGCCTGAGAAATCATGTCCTATATGTCTGTCTGTCCATATGTCCTTCCATCCATCTGTCCGTCCGTTCATCCATCCATCCATCCATTCATCTATCCATTTATCTATCAAGAAACTAAGGTCCAAGAAGGGTGATTTTTTTTTCTGTTGTCATTCAAGCTGGTGGTGGGGAAATAAGAATCAAAGCTGCAATCTCCTATCGCCACTTTCCACCTTCTCTCTTTTAAATGTCAAGCCCAGAACTTCTTTGTCCTGCCAGCAAAGCAATCAACAAATAGAGTTTGTCAGCTCAAGGGATCTCCCCAAATAAGCAGCCCTGAGAAGAAGTCTAATCTAGTCTCTTTCCAATGCCTAAATCTACTTTAGAAATGGGTGGGGTGGAGCAGACAACCACAACAGCTGGGCTTGCTTGTTCCCCTTTGAGTAAACATTAAACCTATGGTTTTGTTTAATCAGTGCTTGAGTTTTCAAAAGTCAATGTCTTCAAGACGTTGGAGTTTATGACTCTCTAAATTGTGTTCGTCGTCAGAGCATTTAGCAATACTCTTTTCATTTGTATGTTTCAGGTGGTCAGATGTCTGCTGTCCCTGCCATCTTAATATATTTCCCAGACATGAAAGAGGAAGTGTTATCCCCTGGTAGGTGACACTTCTGGCAAGAATGTCTGAGTACTGAGCCTGCTGGCAGAGGGAGGTGAGGGACACATCTGTAGTCCTGGGTGTTTAGTAAGGAAGACAGCGAAGACAGAGCTTCATGGGACAAGTGCTCATGGAGGTGACACCAGACATCATGCAGGAAACCCAAGTTAACAGTTCTCTGTTCCTGCTCTCTGGAGCAGGACTGGGACAAGCACCTGGGAAGATGCTATGTGTGACTAGGTAGTAGGATGACCAGAGGGGACGTGAAGGTGGTGTAGAGAAGCTAGAGGGAGTGCTCTTTTTCATTGGTCCAGAAAGGGCATCTGAGACTTGGCGGGACTGGGGGAGTCAACTGGAAAGGTACAGAGCCAGAGGCTGCCAACATCCAGGTCAAAGTGCAGAGAGCAAGTCAGCAGGTATTAGGAATCTGAGGAAGAGCAAAGAAATCTAATTTCATAAAAAGAGCAATTTTTAAAAAAGGAGACCTTACGTTCTGTTCCGGACTGCCTTAAAGTCACAAAGCGCTCTGCTCACCACCCCCACATCTTCCAATTCCTCTTAGAGCCAAGCAGCCTCCCCTACCATTAGCCAGATCTTAAATTTTCCCTGCTAGCAACACCAGCACTAAGAGCCAAGCTTATTGACACTAAGGTGTAAATGATTAATATGACAATGTTGTAACTTACCTGACTCAAAACACATTTTGCAATTGCTGTGCTATTACCATCCATTTTAACTTCAAAGCCACAATTGAACTGTGGCATGAGAGCCCTATTGGGACAGGGGAAAGGCCCCTGTCACAGAGGCTCCCCATCACCTGCTGGGCAGCTCTGCCTTGCTGCCCTTCCTGCCCTCTCATTCCCTGTCTCCAGGTTTTTCTGCTTTTTCAGCCTCCAAAGGCCTCATGCCTTGACTTTCCTGTTTCTGTCTCTTCCTGCAGGACCTTGGCTTCACAGCGTTTGTTTACTTCCAAGCTGTGACACTGGACTCATTGGTACTTTGCTGGATGATCCAGGCTTCTCCTAGTAAATGCTCATCTTGGAAAAAAGAAAGGAAGGAAGGAAAGAAGGAAGGAAGAAAGGAAGGAAGGAGGGTGAAAGGGAAGGTGGGAGGGAGGGAGGGAGGGAGGGAAGGAGAGAGAGACAGAGACAGAGACAGAGAGAGAGAGAGAGAGAGAGAGAGAGAGAGAGAGAGAGAAAGCCACATGTGGCTTGGAGATTGTTGAGTTCCTGGTTCCTGTAAGGGTTTTACATTTTTCAGGAATGCTTTCCATGTGACCTTAGAAGCAGGGCTCAAGTCTTAGACTGTTCTTGCTAGCTGGATGCTCTAGGGCATGATGATTCTGTGAACCCTCTGTGTATCCGTTCTCTATTATTGGAAATAGTGATAGTGCCTATCTAAATGGAGGTTGTAGGGCTAAAGAGGCCAACATTTTAGAGGTTGACTCTTATAAGAACTAGGTTTCATTTTGGTAGCATCATTACCTCTTGACTTGCACACTGGTGTCTAGTGTAAACACATTGATTTATAAATATACCTTAAGTGATTTTGGTATAGAAGGTTTTGTAGTTATTCAGGAACTTCATGGAAATAAGAAATAACATGAGACACAACACAGAATGCAAGAAGAAAAGGAAGAGCTTCTCAAATTGTCAAATGCAGAAATATCAACAGTGATGGTATTTTGTAAAGTCAGTGAATGGTCCAAAGACCTACACTGACTTTCTCCAAAGAAATTACACAGAGACAGAGAGAGAGAATCAATAAGCACATGGTCAATACATCCTTAGAGAAACCACAGTTCTAAACACAAAGAAGTTTTACTCCACATTTGATAGATTGACTATTATTAAGCAAATAATAATAATGCAAGAGGGGATACAGCTCAGAAGCACAGCATTTGCCTATTAAGCTCAAGGCCCTGGGGTAGCTTTGCACTGCAAAGATGAAGACAATGACGATGGTAAGTGTAGAAAAGGCTAAGCAGCAGTTAGAACCTTCATCCAGGGCTGGTGGGAGCATCACCACTACATGGTGATTTCTCAAGAATTCCTGCATAGAAATAGTGGGGAGTCAACTTCCCGTGTGAGAAGATAAAAAGAATTCTGGAGGCAGGTGATTGGCGATGGTCGCATCTCAGTGTGAATGTTATGTTCTGAGACAGGATCTCACTCTGTAGAGCCAGACTTGGCTGGCCCAGAACTTGCTATGTAAACCATACTGGCTTTGAACTCAGAAATCTGACTGCCTCTCCCTTCTGAATGCTGGAATGGAGGCTTGCACCACACTTGACTAATGTGAAACTTCTGAATGCCCGTGACCTGTATACTTGTAGGCAATCAAGTGAATACTTTGTAAGTTTCTCATTGCATTCATTTGCTAATGTTGAGTGTATTCAAGCACAGGCAGACCCACAGCACCTGTGTGCTGCAGAGCATTATGTGGAAGTCAGAGGACAGCTTGCAGGAGTAGATTCTTTCCTACCACTTGGGTCTCAGGACGAAGCTTGGATCATAGGTGTGGCAGTGGATGTGTTTACCTATTGAGCCATCTTGCCAGCCCATTAAAATAATATGTTTTATGTTTGCATATTTAGCCCTTCTCACCAAGACAGTTGGAAGTGAGAATGAACTAGGACTTTTCACTGTTTCTTGGTTGGGAGCCTGATAGTGCCCTCACTCCAGGTATGTTTTCTCTGAATACTGACCAGATCCATTATGTGGTCCATTCTCAGTATGCAAATTGTAACAATGGACCCGGCATCTCCCTTTGCAAATTACCTATTGAAGGAAGATATTTAAGTGGAAGCCAGTCTGTAACCAAATACAATGAATTCACATGTTGCTGAGTTCAAAGATGAAAGTATAGCCGAAAACAGTGGAGAATGGCTTACCACTAGAACAAATAAGGGGAGTACAGGAGCTATTTCCAAAGTAATGTCCTCCAACAAAGCTCACGAGTGTGCCCAATGCTAAACACTTTTATATATTCAGGAGACTTTGTATAGGAAATAAATATACTTCTAATATATTCATACTTATATGAATATATGAAAGCATTTAGCATTGGACACATTCCTGAGCATGTTAGAAACACCCATGTGAACATGCTCCATTTAAGTTCACTACTTAAGAAATGGTAACAGACACATTCAGGGGCATGCCTGATTCAAGGCCAAGGAACACCATATGATTGAAAGTCTAAAATGGATAGTTCTGTGTATAGACAGCTTACCCTATAAAGTTTAGCTAAAAATAAAAGAAAGGACGCTTGGAAGGTGTGTTAACATAGAAGTTGGTTCTTAAAGCTACCTGTCTCACTTATGGGCTAATAAGTCTACCAAGGAAACGTTCAGTAGAAATGATTTGTAATGATTACAGGAACAAAGTGCAACAGGTTTCACGGCTCTCGTGATCAATGTCACCTTGTCCTAGCCTGAGGCTGGCACATGTATGACTAAGTAAACCTAAGTAAAATGCACGGTTTGACATAACAATGGAAAGTACTTTGGGCAATACCTTCAATGGTCCTAGACATTCACATTCATTTTCAGGGTTCAAATGGTCATGGAAACAATGATTTCAATGAGGTAGCTGTTGGAAACTTCTGCCCAGGTTCCCTTACTTGCTCTAAGTGAAGGAATTTTAGGCCAGTCTAAACAGCAGTGCTCATGAAGGTTATTTTGCAGCAGGAGGGTGGGAGACTGGCTGGCTAATTTGTTTTGTAGTAGAGGAACTCCAGTAAATTTTATTAGACCACAAGAAGTTAGGTTCTTTCAGTTTCTAGAACAGGCAATTTGCTCTGGTCACTGCTCATAACCTTGTTTAGGTTAAAAAGGCCCAACAGTCTTCAGTCATTAATTTTGTGTGAGTAGTGTGCCCCTTTACACGCAAGGGATGGTTTGCGGCTGCAGAAAAACACCCTCCTCCATGTTAAATATCTGAGTCAGGCAAGAGATTTTTCTTCCTCCATTCTAAACACACAGCAAACTTGAGAACATTTTTACTGCCTTCTGTGAATCCCGTGCTGGAAAATGTTTGAGTGACTGAGGTCAGACCTTAGTTTGAATTCTGCACCAGCACTTGACCGGCCTCAGTAAGCCGTGGAAACTCTACCAATCCCACGGGCAAGAGGCAAAATGCACACTCAGAGCACATGTCCCGTGCCAGCTCTCTTAATTGCCTGGCATTGTGTCACGGCTGTTGATCTGACGGCGATTTCACAGGCATGACTAAATCGGAGGACACGATCCTCTCTCTCATCCTTTGTTCTGCGGCTCAGAAACGCTTGCAGTGTTTCAATAACTTGTTGACATTGCCCCAAGGCTATTGAACTCAAATAAAATTCCAGGCTGTTTCCACATCTTTCTTGAGTTATGGAGCGTATTTTCCCAGAGACTGCCAGATATTCCACATGCAAAACAGTTTGTATCTGAAATCCATTTACTCTCGAGAAAAAAGATGTGTTCATCGGGATTTTAATTTTCTTCCTTTTTCTTCTGGGGACAAGAAAAATTACAAAACAAAACACACAGTAGGGGCTTCATCAAATTAGGAAATGAGACAAAAGAATCATCTATTTCTTGTTGGGTCATTTACTTCTGTTAGCGTTTGCTTTTTTTCCTTTTTTTTTTTTAACTAAGAAATTATTTTACAGAATCACTTTGTGTCAAGAACGCACTTGTTCCATCCCTAAACAGTTTCAAGCACGCACTAGCCGATTCTGCTGACCCACAGAGAAAGGCGAGGAAGCCTGCCCCCACACAGTGGAATAGGCCCCCGGAACGGGCAGATGTTTCTGGATTCCATTCTCTCGCTCTCTGGCGCAGACAGAGCAGATTTGTTCCTTGGCGAACAGAGAACCGAGGCACCAGGGTGTCCTAGGCTGGCGAGGACCGTCGGTCCCTCTACCCTTCAGCCTCCAAGTTCGCTGGCTTCAATCTAGAGCTCGGGAGAGGGCGCGGGATCCGAGCAGGTGGACCGCCCCGGGTGTGCCCGGAACCCGGAGCCCTGGTGTGCTCGGAGGAGCCCCGGGGGCTGAGCCGAGCCTGGACAACGTGCGGCTGGGCAGCTGAGCTCTCCACGCCCCCACGCCCCCAAGCCCTCCACTCCGACCTCGCACGGAGCCCCGCCCCCAGAGCCCGCCCCAGCTTCTGACTGGCCGCGGTGCACGTCAGTCTGTGCTCGTGGGCGGGAGCACGGACGGCTGTCTCCGAGGCTGAGCTCGCGGTCACCGCTACAGGGAAAGCGAGCGGGGCTCCGGGCTGTACCCGGGGCGGAGGGTGCGCGCGGGTGGAGGCGCGCGGCTCGCATGGAGGCGCCGAGGAGCCCGCAGCGGGAGCGGGAGCGCGCTCGGATACCCGCAGGTGGGAGCCGGAGGGTGTCGTGGAGGCACGGGAGGGCAAAGGATACCCCAAGTGCTTGTGGAGCGGGAGCGGCTGCATCTTTGCGCGTGGCGGCGTGGGTTGTAGCTGAGCCCCCGGGAACCCGAGAGAGGCGGGGTCTGCCGGCTGGTGTCCTGCGGGGGCGGGGGGGACAACGACTGACTTTGTTGTAAACTAAGCTACCGGGGTTCGCGCCTTGCATAGGATGTGGCCCACACCTTGACAACAACTAGACTTGTAAACCGCAGAAAACACTCATGACTTAAAGAGCATACCAAGAGAACAGGATGGCAGCAGGTCGCTCTAGCTGCTCTGGCCCCTACGCCACTGTGTGACTGTGGTCTCCGCTCCAAAGACTTTAGAGGTGAAGGGTGTTTTTCCTTCCCATCCCTCAGCTTTGTCGGTGATTGAGTCAGGGGAAATGATGGGCCACATGCTGGATCCTGTATTTCTCTCTCTCCCACACCAAGAGTGTGAGCCTGGTAGGGAAGCCGAACCGCGTGTGTTCTCGCTTTGGGTGCATTTGTAGGGTTGTTGGACAGCAGGAATGCGTCTTCATTGCCATCCTCGGTCCCAGCAGGAGTTCCTGACACAGCAACGGTGTTGAGTGTGGTGGACACAACAGTGTTTTAGACGAGGGACGTCAGTACATCCTAGAGTATCTAGGTGGAAGTTAACAGCTATTCAGGACACTCAGTCATTCGTGAAATGAGTGTGCCCGATAAGTTAATACCTATGGCCTCTCCCGGCCTAGCAGTCTGTGATTGACTTACCTCTTCCCTCAAAAGTTTGGAGAATGAACTCATTTTTTTTTAACCTCTATGCTCCTCGGGTTATTATAGAATTAGCCAAATATTTCTTGTGGGTGTATCCAGTTGAACATTTTAATTTCATTCCTTTCTTCTCTTTTCCCTGCCTTAGTTTGGCAGAGACAGGAAAGTTGGAAACAGAGGTAAGGACACAGCTGGAAAGAGTGGTGAGGCTGAGAAATGCCTACTTTGGCTTAACAGATCCACCAAGAATTTTTCCTCTTTCTGTGCCGAGTTTAAGGTGTGTCGGTGCCGGGAGGCCAGGGAGAGAGTCCTTCGGTTTGTTCCGGTCCGTGGGGTCTGCCGTATGTTTGCAGAATGTGAGATTCAAGGATCAGATTATGGAAAATGTTTCCCTTCAAAATACAACTGCTGAGGGCTTGGAAACATAGAAGCTCATCTTTGCTGATGCTATTGCGGGGGTGGAGGGTGGGTGGGGCAGTGGTTTTAGAGTCACTTGCTCAAGCTGAAGTAGAGACAGCCTTTTACTCTACCTCTTAACTCTGCTAAAAGAGAGACACAGATTGGCTTTTAAGATAAGTAACCCTTGACAGAAACCAAAGAGACAACAGAAGAAAACCCACAGACCTGTTAGAGATTGAAAAAGGGCTTAGGGTAGTCCTTTTAAGCTTTTGAAGGTCAGAGGACACACATCTTTGCACAGTGTAACTAGAAAGACTAGAATGTCGGAGAAGGATGGAACATCTTGAAGGTCACATTATCCAGTGCTGCAAAGCTCAGAGGAGGTACGGTCACCTGTCGGGAGCATACGATGGCACAGCAAAATAAGTGCATCTTTCGGCATCTTCGACAAACCTTTTAAGGGTTTAAGGAGGATGTGTTTTCCCTGCAGTCACCTCCGATGCTCTTGCCTCATGGTCCTTAACTGTTGGAGGGGTTGAGATGTTGCTGTATGTCACCCACACTGTCCCTAAGTTGACTGGCAATGTCCATGTTCTTGGTTGTGTTCTGAGGGGCTTCTCAGCTCCTTGATGGACCCAGGGTTGGGCTTGAGAGACAGAATGCCAAGTGTATAATGGAGGAATCCCACGAGCCATATTCCAGCCACATTCAAAACAGCTTTGTTTGTTAGTATTTGTATTATATTGCTATCGTAGGTAAGATTTTTATCTAAGGAAAGTGTTCTAATGCTAAACTAAAATTTGGAAAATAATTGCTAGTATTTTGTCACTGTCATCCTCTACTTCTGTTATTTAGTTGCTCATTGTTTATCCCTGGGCTAAGAAACCGCTTTAAGGCCCCCCACCTCATACCTGGACTATTCTGACAATTAAAAGGTGCATCCCAAATATCCTGGGTTCCTTCATGCCCAAGCCTTTCACCAGTTACTGACCTTGTTCATGGAGCAGGTGTTAATGCCCACCCTGGACACCCTGCTCCCATGGGTGATCACAAGTCCTCACCGGGCAGGTGGGTGAGTCCAGACGTGAGCTGGCCTGTGTTCACAGAGAGAGGCAAACTGGAAGTAATCAACCAAATGAGAAGGGATGCACATCTCCCATCCATGGGGACTGCTGAGGATGGGTGCCTGTTCTGGCACAAGTGCCTGCAAACCTCTGGTCTCAAGGAACTGCTTGGTGAGCAGGATGCTCTGGCTATTGGCAACTATCCTGAGAAAAATATCTGGGTGGGGGGTTCCCAAGTGCTGGTTATAACAGAAAGGGGAGTGTTTTCCTTTTTTGATAAAATAGTTTAAGGACTTAGGGGAAAAAGAAACCCCACTGTGTTACACCACACACACACACACACACACACACACACACACACACACACACACACAGGGGCATGTTTTCAGATCTAAAGATCTATAGTTTTTTTCTTTGTTTGTCTTATTTATTGGGATGATTATCCAAGGGGATGTATCTTTTGTTTTTAAAGCCTATGCTTTATCTAGGTAGAGATCCATGACTGATGTAGTTATTAATGGGGAAATGTCCTTTGACATGTCTTGGATGGCAAGACAGACTTGGGCTCACCAGAGAGACGTTTTCTGGCTCTTGGGTGAGATGAGCACCCAATGAGCTTGTCCAGCACAGTGCCTGTCTCTGCACAGTGGTAGGGGACATTTGTGCTCTCTAGATGATAAAGGGAGAGACGATGGCCTTAGAGGCAATAGAGTCATGTGTAATTCCAGCCCAGCCATCGTTCGGTGACACTTGGAGCTGTCGGAGAATGTGTAGAGGACCTCCAGTTCCAAGTAGCTCCAGGAGACAAACACTGGCTTGGGCCTCTACTTATGACAGATTCTTCACCATCATCTGCCTGGTCCTGTTCTGAAACAGTCCTGGTGTCTACCTAAGCAGGCCCCGCAGGTCCCAGGACCTCAGCACCCTGAAGCTGTTCTCAGGGAAAAGGCTGAGTTGTCATTGTTATACCGCTTTGTTGACTGAGGTGACTTGCAGGGTGTAGGAGAAGAGAGACTGTATAGCCTTTTTCTTCCAAGCTTCCCCTAGCTATATGCTCTTTCCTTATGGCTACTGCAAGCCTCCAACTTTCAGGGGTTTATTAGACTAGTGGGTTCACCTGGGGGTTCTCCTTTCTCCCATGTCCACATGACTCAGCTAATGAATGTACAGTTACTTAGATAATCTATTTTCAAAAATCGAGGTTGTGCCCAGCATGGTGCCACACATCTTTAATCCCAGCACTTGGAATCAGAGGCAAGTGGATCTTCATGAGACCAAGGCCAGCCTGGTCTACATAGTAAGTTCCAGGCTAGCCAGGGTTACACAGTGAGACCCTGTCTCAAAAAGAATTGCATTTCTATGTCCATTTATTTGGTTGTGGTTAATTTAATGGAAGACTGATGTTTCTTCATAGCAAATTAGCAGAAAAGTTTTCCTGTGTGTTCTTGTTTTTCCAGTACCTTTTTGTTCTAGACATAGTTTATTTAAGAAATAACAAACAACTTTCCTGTTTAATTGGAGACAGAACAGACAGGTGGCATTGCGTTTAAATGAAAAAGATGGTAAAAAGTTTATGTTTATCTCCAAGAGATGAGGGAACACCATCTGTCGTACTGTTGCCAGGATTCCTAGGAAATAAAAATTCCAGGAAGTACAGAACATAAAATATTATGGCTGATATATTTCTAAATTATGAATTTCATAGTAAATCTTTTGTTGTTATTTTAACCACGTGACTGCAGCATTTTCTTTAGAAAGCCCCACCCCCAACTGACACAGGAGAGGACTCTCACTAAAAGTCAAGGGCTAATGGAGCTGGAAGGAAACTCGGTGGGTAGGTATTGCCATGCAAGCCGTGGACCTGACTCTGGGTTTAAAGCATCCACACTCAAAGCCAGGAGCATGGTGTGCATCTATAATCTTGGTGCTGAGGAGGCAGAGAAAGGAGATCCTGGGGCTTGCTGGGCATGCGGGCTAGTTGAGGCCTGGGGATTCGTGCAGACGAGGCGAGTCCCCAAGCTTGACTAAGAAAGGCACCTGATGTCAGCCTATGGCCTACATGCACACACATGCACACACACCCATGCATACACACATTCATACATGCAAGCACGCTGGGGGCGGGGAGGCAGAGAGAAAGAGGAGAGTAACTGATGTCCCATCATTGTGGACATGAACTCCCTGTCCTCTGTGGAGGTACGACAACCTTCTTGGATCCGTGCCAGTTTCTGAATGGTGTGCGACTGTGGGTGGCCCTGGAGCTGGTGGTGGAAAGTCACTAGGCTTGTTTGCTGTCTGGGCTAGCGCTAGAGAGCTTCCTGCACTGTGTAGTCCCCAGATTTAACGGAAGTGAACTAAATCCTTGCCTGGCGCTGAGAGACTCCGTCCCTCGGTCTTAGGATAGCACCTGGGTATACTGAGAGAATAGATTAATGATCTGTGACAAGGAAACCTCAGCTGAGCTTCGGGCTGTGTGTAGATACAGAAAAGCAGGGTCCCAAATTGGCCACTCAGATGGGTTACATGCTGCACCCAGCAGAATGGCCGATAGGAAAGAGGAAGTGGAAGAGGTGGCTGGGGCCAAATGCAGTCAGCCACCAGCTCCATACGAAGTGCAGAGTGGAGTGCAGATGGCAGCAGTGTCGACTGGGTGTCGTTTTGCTTGGTGTTTGCAAGGGTAGCCAGAGAGTAGGTGGGTTGCGTACCTTGGAATGGAAATATAATGAATGGACTTAAGAATACAAATACTGATTCTCTTCGTCTCCGACCTGAGACTGTGTAGGACTCTGGCGTGGGCATCCCTTCCTCTAAGTATAAAAGTGAAAATCACTTCAACCGAAAGAGTTTACATTATGATTTATCCAAGGTATATTCATCTATTTTGTGTTTTAAATATTTGTTCGGCACAAGTTTGGGCACTTAGCTGATGTCTACAGTAGAAGACTGTCGCCTGCCTTGTCCTCCTTTATGTTTCCTTCACGCCCCGATGTCTTCTCCCAGACAAACCTCACTGGCAGTGGTTCCTCTTCTTACTCCTCTCTGCGTACACAGGACCCTTCATAAGAACTAGTGCAGTCAGTACAGCTGGTTATTGGATGGGTCTTCAGTCCACACCCACGGCATCCTCGTGCGCTAGCTTTGAATAATGCTTTGTGCTTAGTCGAAGGTCAGTTAGTTCCCAGCTACTTAAAATCCCATGCCTGTGCGCCAGTGTGATTATCCATCTAGAACAATTCACAAGCACGCTGAAAGGAAGGGGTCTCTGGAGGAGGGGAGGGGGTGGGTAATAGGCTGGCTGGCGTCTGGAGACCTGTTCACCGGGCGGGGGTGGGGGGTGAGAAGCTGAGGTTCAGGGCATTCGGCTCCCTCCTCATCCCACTACAGTAAAACCATCCTGCTAGGTGACCACTTCACGTTCTCACTTCCCGCTTTGGATTTACATGGGGTGTGTTATTAAAGGAAGAGAAACACACTGGTGACTCATGCTTCTGAGATGCTCATTCCAAGCCGGAAGGGACCACCAGGCTAGGTTTAGGTGCAGTGGGATCACAGAACACCGCCAAATGATTGAAGACATCTGTTTCTAGGTCAGAGGTGGCTAGCTCCCCGTGACTAGGATGGGTTCTGTGGTGTCTGGAGTCCAGGACCTTTTCTTTTCCATGTGTTTCTGGTTTTCATCTGTTCTTTCTACTGTGTTTCTACACTGAACATGACTTCCATGCCCACAGTCTTATTTTGTACCAAAACATGGAGTGTCAGTCATCACACTTATATTCTGGGTATCAGAGAGAAAAAAGGGCGAGAAATAGGCCATTCTTGCTGAGTTCTCTCTCTCTCTCTCTCTCTCTCTCTCTCTCTCTCTCTCTCTCTCTCTCTCTCTCTCTCTCTCTCTCCACTTTGGGATGAGGCTTCCTGTAATTCAGACTTATGTTGATCTCTTTATGTGGCTGAAGACAGCCTGGAACTCCTGATCCTCCTGCCTCAGCTTCTCAAGTGCTGATAAGACAGGTGCTCTCCACTATGCCTGGCTGATGATTCTGTTTGGAAGTCGAGTGTTGCATTCCATCCGGAGTCCACTCAGCACAGCTGGACCAGCATCCAGAGAGGATGGAATGAGCCTTCCCCCGAGAAGCCATGGGTCCCCATTGATTTCCATGTTCTATTTCCGTGAAGGGAGAGAACAGACTCAGGGCGAGCTGGTTAGGCTGTGCCGTGGAGACCTAAGTGCTGGATCCTGAACTCGCAGATGCACTGGCTCATTCAGCCAGCATTTATTAAGCATCTCTTCTGGACCTAGAGCATGAAGAAAACAGACAGTCAGAGTCCTTAAGCAGTCCACAGTCGGGGGAGAGACATAACATCAAATGTAAACACGTCTGTAAAGGAACAAGCGCTGGGAAAGGACACCGTGTGCCTTGCAGAAGAGAGTGGGTTTGCTAAGCCTGGGGTTGGCAATGGGCCAGACAAGTGACATTTGAGTTGAGAGCTGGAAGAAAGTGTGACCTAGGCCATGGAAGAATGTTCCAGACTGAGGGAAGAATACAAGCAAAGTAGGGGTAGGAGCGTGCTAGGAGGCCCCAAAGGGCATGTAGGGGGAGGGAGCCAGGATGGACTGAAGGGAGCCCTAGGTGACAGCTATCCTGACATGCCTAGAACTCAGGTATGTCTCAGGTATTGGACTTCCAGGACTAAACACAGGAGAGTTTCAGGAAAGTTGGGGTGAGTTGGCCCCTGCTGTGAGGCATCTTCTCTCATTACTATTCCAGAAATGCTCTTTTTCAGTTAGGAATAACTCCTGCCATAACGAACTCTTGACTTGTAAGCTGAGTGGGCCTTGCACTTGGCAGAAGGGAAGGAGGAGAAGAACTACACTCAGTTGTAGTCAGAGCACTTGGGCAGTGCCGATTTTTTTGTTTGGGTTTCGTTCTCCTTTGGCATTTAACCGGTGTCTGGTATGTTTGAAGGAACAGAAATGGCCAGGGATGGAGGGAGCCCTTGTGCTCTGTTTTCCAACCCTGGCAGTACATTGAAATTGCCTGGGAATGTCAAGTGAAGAATGGGCACAGCCCAGTAAATCAACCCCAGGGGAAACCAGCCTGACTGTTCCGCAACCGTGCTCTGAGACGTCAGTGTGCATGCAGATCCCAGTTGTCCTGAGAGGACACAGATTCAGAGGAACTCAGGAGTCCGTTTCTAAAAAGCTCTGAAGCATTACTAATGCTATTGCTCGATGGACAGGATAGTACTGCTCTACCAGGGTTTGGTGAATTTGAAGCTGTCGGCTTCTCTATGGAGAGCAGAAACATGGATGTATGGATGGTAGATGAATCCATGGGTGAAGAAGGGAAAGATGGAAGAGTTGGCCCGTGGGTCTCCTGCTTGTCGGCCATCAACAGGATCACATCGAGCCCCACTTGGGACAGATCTTGGCTTCTCAGTTAGTCCTAGGGTGTGGTTGGGTGTTCCAGGGAGCTGTCACACTGACTGGCACATGTATTCTTATTCTTGGTTACTGAACCCGTTCCTGAGGCCTTTGGGTAGGAATGTTCCATCGTGGACACGCCCTTCTTTTCCTTTCCCACTCCTAGTCTATGGGACTTTATTTCTTACTCAGTGGCCGCCAGGATGTAGATATTTCCTACCAATAAGACAAGGCATGGACAGATTTCCAAAATAGATGATCCATCTATCAATTTTTTAAAATGTCAACCCACACTAGCTCCAGAATAAAAGGCAGATTTGGGAAGGGAACGTTGGTTAGACGGATCAGTGGCTATTAGCAACAATACCCAATGGTTGCGTTAGAAGATCACAGTTTGATATTAAGGGCTGAGAGTGGACCTACACAGGTCAGTGACGTCAGACCTAACAGATAAACAAAGGGCCTTGCCTGGCTCTGAAAGCATGGAACCTGCATACATGATGCAGCCCATCCCGTGTGCTGACTGGAAAGTTGGGCACCAATGTCAGAGAGTGAGGAAAGCATTAATTCAGCTCGGGGGCAGATTGATAGAATCCGTGTGTCTGGATGGCCTTTCTCAGTATTGCTTAGCTAGACTCACTTCCTAAACGGCAGGCACTCCTCCCTCTCCACAGATTGTTCAGCTCTGTACAGAGAGGAGGGCCAAGGATGAGCAACCCAAGAGGATCTCCTAGATCCCTTCTCTTGGGAAAGAGCGAAGAGAAAGAAGGCAGTAGGAGTCATGTTTGTCCTCCAGGAAGTCTCTTCACCTGGGGTCTTGAGAACTACTCTGAACCTTTTCTCCTTTCAGAAGATGAAGCCCTGGCCTAGAGCCAAAGGACATTAAATTATCAGCAGAGTTCGGAATGGGAATTTATGGTCTCTTGGGCATTTATCAGTTTGCAGCTGTGCAACATATGACCCAGTCTCAAGTTGCAGTAATTCAAATGTCATCAAGAGCAGAGTTTGGCAAGTCTCAGTTATTATTAGGTCTCTGGAGAAAACAGCTCAGGGGAAGACAGTAATGTCATTAGGGTGAAGGGCACCCTCCCTGAGTCAGAACATGGGGTTCAAGTTCTTATTCCTATTCATCTTCTCTGAGCTTCAGTGTGTGCACCTCAGAAATGAAGCAAGTGTGATACAGCTCCTCCAGTGAGCAGATCCACTGTGAACAAGTGTGATACAGCTCCTCCAGTGAGCAGATCCACTGTGAACAAGTGTGATA
>JAQHUG010000087.1:5319155-5335658 GCA_028555095.1 Dicrostonyx torquatus | reverse complement strand
AGTGAGCTGATCCACTGTGAACAAGTGTGATGCAACTCCTCCAGTGAGCGGATCCACTGTGAACAAGTGTGATATAGCTCCTCCAGTGAGCAGATCTACTGTGAACAAGTGTGATATAGCTCCTCCAGTGAGCAGATCCACTCTGAACAAGTGTGATACAGCTCCAGTGAGCGGATCCACTGTGAACAAGTGTGATATAGGTCCTCCAGTGAGCAGATCTACTGTGAACAAGTGTGATATAGCTCCAGTGAGCGGATCCACTGTGAACAAGTGTTACAGCTCCTCCAGTGAGCAGATCCACTGTGAACAAGTGTGATGCAACTCCTCCAGTGAGCAGATCCACTGTGAACAAGTGTGATGCAGTTCCTCCAGTGAACAGATCCACTGTGAACAAGTGTGATGCAACTCCTCCAGTGAGCAGATCTCCTATGAATGAAGAGCCAGAACTTGTTCACAATATGATATTTCCCTGTGTACCCTCTTCTTTCCCCTCTGCAGAGAGCCAATGCCAAGCCTTGCCCTTGGATCATCTAGCATTCATTTCAGGAACATTGATTGACACCTGACTGGCTGGGCAGATATATTAGTGGGGTATTCTTTTTCTCTGGTGTGATTGTTATTTGCTTGTTTCTTTTCTTATTTCCCAGTATTGGGGTATAGCCCCCGCCCCCTGCATGATAGGCAAACAGTCTATTTCCAGCCATCCTTAAGCCTTACAAATCATGATAAACTTCGTTTCTTTATAAAATAAAAAAGGAATGTTAAAAGATTCAGCATTAGCCTTAGAGATTTCAGACTATAGATAAAGCCACCATAGGTGCATAGCACAGGCCTGTGTATGTGTAAGGCCAGCAGTGTGACAGAAGGATAGTGTCTTGTCCTGCAGTGTGTGTGGAGAGAGGATTTGGGGTCCTCTGAGGCCTGAAAGACCTAACATGCTGGCTGAATTCAGGCCTTGGAGATGCAGCAGAATTTTAACCCTTTGGTCTATACTTGTGTGGAAGATGGAGAAAGTTACCCCATTATAGGAATCAGACTTACTCTTTATGACTCCAAGAAGAGCACTGTAGGCTGTGGTAACAAATCTGATTCTGTGTCAGCCCCCTAATTCAGACCTGCCAGGGCCTTAAAACCTATTGACTGAGAGCCACAGCAATGGTGAGATCCTGACCAACTGTGCTGGCCTCCCTTGCTTTCCTTACCTTGCTAGCTCTTCCATCCTTTGACCTTAGACCACACTCACAGCCCGGGGAAGCCTTCCCCAGCCTGACCTCCATCCTATGCTTTGCTACTTTTCAGCTCCATTCATGCCCCCTGGAGGTTGCCTCAGTGGGTTCCATCTGTCTGCTTCTGGGAGTCTCTGCCAGTGCACTCCAGCTGTTGGGACTCTGGCTGAGTTGTTGGAACAGCCTAATCTGTGTTGATAGAATGAGGGTAGACATAGCACTAGAGACATAATCAGAAAAGGGAAGGAATACCGATAGAAGGGAGTGTGTTCCCACGTGAGAGGTGGGCAAACCCTGGTTATGTCACGGGTTCTGGGGAGATGCTGGCAAAGACTTTGTTGAGCGGATCCTGGTGGGATAGGACGGTTTCGTCTTGACCCAGCCTTGATTCATGGCCATGTGTTAAGCATTGGGCCATGGTGTAGGGCCACCTAGGCTGTGTGATTTGCTTAACATCTTGAATCTAATAAATTACAGAAGAAAGACAACATTCCAGAACACACAGACCAACAGACAGACAGACAGACACACACACCCCATTCTGCAGCCAGTGGTCTGTCCTGGGCTGTGCCACACTTCCACACTTCCACAGAAAAGGATCGATTCCGAGCTCTTTGATGTTAGCCTGTCTGTACCTACAGCTCTTGTGTTTTCATTGCTGGCGTGCTGTCAAAACCCTACCACAATGAGAAAATTAAACTTCTCTTTAAGATGACGGGTCACTTTTGACAGTTCTAGAAGATACGCAGAGTAAAACAAGACAACTCCAACTTATAGTGTTCTTACAGCACACACAGTCCTCCCTGAGTCAGGCAGGAAGTGATTTCCAAGTGTATTATGGGTACTTTCAGTTCACCAGGAGTCCAGAGTGAGAAGGCCGCATCTGTGGAGGCTGCTGCCAGCTTGAGTGGGTCACATGTCTCACTGCTCATGACTTTCAAGATAGAAACCTTCCATTAAGTGCTTCTCTTCCTTGGAGAGAATGACATGCTCCCATACTTGTTGGCTTTCCTGCTTCCCTAAGAGGAAGAGCTTTCTCCTAACTGAGCAGAGCTAACACCTGCAATACCAAGTAGAGTCTCTCAGCCTCAGCATGTCCGTGAATGACGAAGGCAGCTTTCTCCCAACCACAACAGAACACAGCTGAGAATATCTGTTGCTTGTGAATTTCAGTGTAGTGTTAGAACACGTCCCAGTTTTGTTTTGTTTTTTAAACAGGAAGAGTGTACCCTGATCTGTTTCAGTGGTCCCTCTGCTACCTCAAACACCAAAATACCATTGCCTTTTCTATCCTTCTTGCTCAAATTGTCTAACTTCTCCCTGGTCTAGATAGTAGCCCTTGACATACTGCTGCCGGGTGGTCATGGAGCTGGATGCAGATGAGGTGTTGGTGTGTGTAGAGAGAACGAGCCACGGTACCAATACAGTCCTGCGTGAGATTGGAAGAGGGCTGAGGACAGCTCATCGGTGGTGTGTGCTTGGTTAGCATGCGTGGTTCAGTAGTTAGCGTGGTTCAATCCCTGACACTGGAAGATAGTTAAGACTGAAGACTGCGGTAGCCCGTGGGGAGCTGGAAGCCAAGAATTACCTAGAGCAGCTCTCGAAGTCTCAAGACAGTCAGTGTTGCTGCTGAACTCGCCCAAGGCCGGATCTTCATTCGGTTTCTGGCTTTTCAGTGTCTCTTAGTTTTGTTTTCAGGGCTTAATGTTTTCCACCCACTTTTGGGTTTCCTGTTTTAATGTTTGAATTACTTCAGCTTTGGTATGTTGTAGAGAATGGGGGAAAATTTTAAGCATCTTACCACACATAGACACCAAAAGCAAAACAAACACCCAAGCCCAGTGATTTTTGTAGTTCTAGCCAGTTGTCTCTCTTGTCGTGGAAGGTGAGCACAGATAAGACTGAAGGGTCAGGCATTTGTACCTGCTGTAATTCCTTAAGGAGCCTAATGCCTGTTTCTCCTGATTGTTGGGGACAATCCTGGCAGTTGGGGAATACATGAGACATATATTAGAAAGAAAGGAAGAGAGGGAGGGGGGAAGGGAGGGAGGGAGGGAAGGAGAGAGAGAGAGAGAGAGAGAGAGAGAGAGAGAGAGAGAGAGAGAGTGTTGCAGAGCTCAATGGTTCAGTACAAAAGTATGAAAAAGGAATTTTGCTTTTTGCTCCTTGACAGGCATGAAAGAGAGTCAGATCCCTAATTCCTTGCAACTTCTTTCTTCCCAGCCTCCTCTCACGTCCCATCCTGCACTTCCCAGAGTTCTCTCCCTGCCTACTCCCCCTTTGTTCTCACAGGAGGTGGGATGACTGTGTCTATGGAGGTAAAGAGCTCTCTCCTTCTTTGCTTTCCTGCGTCCGACTCATGACTCTGAGGCAGGGGATCGAAGTTGGTGGTGATTAAAGAATTGTCTTTGATGGGAAGAGGGGTTCTCTGAAACTTCTTATGTCCAAAGTGTTACCCTCATTCGGCTGTGTTTGGAGAGATACTGTTTGACTCAGTAGGAATTCATCAGACTTGTCCTCATACTGATTGACAGTCTTGTTATGCTGTTTTATTCCTCTGACTTTTTGAGTTTAACATATTTATTGACCCTAAAACAAGAGAGAGGTGTGTGTGTTCCTGTGCATGCGTGTGTGGGGGTGTACGCATGTGTGTGTGTGTGACATGTACATAAGTCAAAGCATGATGTCAGGTGCCTTTTGCCCATCATTGCTTTATTCTCTTGAGATGAGGTCTCTCACTGAATCTGAAGCTCACTATTTTGGCTAGGCAGGCTAGCAGGTAAGCCACTGATATCTGCCTGGCCTTGTCAGTGCTAGTTACAGGCACATGTGACCGTGCCTGGTTCTGGGAATTCAAACTCAGGTTCCCAGGCTTGCACAGCCAGTGCTCCTTACCCACCGGCCCATCTTCAGCTCTGAGCAAAGGATGTTCATTGTGCTCCCCTACAGCCGTAATTGTACTTGCTACCGGTGCTGATCTGAAACTGAGTTAAGCTTCATGGTCACAGATAGGAGGACAGCCAAGTGCTCAGGCAGGCGGCTTCCGGAACTCCATGGCCGCTGCCTTTGATTACTGCCTCTGCCGTGTACTGGGCAACTCCTATTAGGTGGCTGCTTAATCTTTTTGTCCCTAACAGTTCTCTAATCTACAAAGCAAAGGTGGTTAGAGTAACCACAGTGAAAACAGCAGTAGTGTTTGTTGTGTGCTTAGTGTAAATGATACTGTGGCCAGCCCTCCTCTGACGTTTCCTTCACGCCCTCCAGCAGGGCTGTACCTTCTGTCTTGGGATGGTAAAATGCACAGGCCTGTACAAAACATTGGCTGCGTACCAGGACCCGTTCTATACTCTCCTCTTTCCTGACTTACAGTTGGAGGTAGAAGGAGGTTCCTGTGGGGAATTGGAGCTCCTCTGTAGAACTGTGGGGCTCAGAGACAAAAAGGAGGTGATCCATGCATAACACCGCAGCCACTTGGATGTAATGAGACACAATTCTTCCCACTCTTTTGACTTAGAAGCCCTGCTCCTACAAACATGGTCAGAGAGCCGCTTGCATGGATCTTTACATAGCTGTTCAGCCATGTCTGCCTCATACATGCCATCCATCCTGCAGAGTTCCATGCTACCCACCTCTGGATGACTCCCACCCACCCACACCAGAACCCTGTGATTATGCTCCTTCACCCTTTTTGGTCTGAATTATTTAACCAAAAAAGTTGTGAGCAACTAAGACATGGGGCCAGCTAATTGTCTCTCAGCCTATCAATTAATTTATATGTTGGAATGTTAAGAATGGATCCATGTTGTTTTCAGGTAAAAAGATGAAACCATAGATCATCATGCTAAGTGAAATTAGCCAGAAACAGAAAAGTATCGTGTGTTTTCTCTCATATGTAAAAAGTTAAAAGAAGATGATCTGTTAGGGGAGGATGGGGTGAGGGAGGAGAGAGGGGAACAGGAGAAAATGGATACTGTAGCACAGTGTGTTCCTGTGTGGAACTGTCATGGTAAGCCCGCCAGTTTGAGCAGTGGGTGCACGGAGTAGAGGGAAACCCAGAGTGCATCCTGTGGCCCAGGTTGTTTCCTGGTAAGGTACTCAGAAAGCTACCTTCTTGTCGGGTTTGAGGATATGGGCAGAAGGCTGGGGTGGGGCAAGGGAGAGAAAGGGACAGGAGAGAGGAAGAGACATAAGGGAGGAGGAGATGGGAAAGGGGAGAGAGAGACTGAGACAGAAAAGGTATGAACAAACACAGAACAGTTACCTTCAGTGGGCCTTATTCTGAGAAGAGATGCCCCCAAGAGGCTGGGTGGTCCCTCAGATAGCATCTGAGAGATGGGCAGTGTGGAGGGCAGTACCCGATCCTCACTGCAGTGACTGTGAGCCCTCCACTGACTCCTAACGTACACACATGAGTAGCAGTCTGAGTGATGTCAGATACTGTACAAAGTCCCGCCAGCGGAAAGAAATGTGACTGACCTGTGCATTCCGAAGAAACCCGTTCTCTGGATTAGTTCAGAAATACACCCTCCATCGGGCGTTGGGTCCTCTCAAGGTGGCGGGAGGGTGCTCGAGAACCTCTTTTGGAAGCCAGCACCTGTCAGAACTGACTGTGTGCAAATCCCTTGACCCAGCATTTCTTCTTTGAATTATCCTTAAAGACAAGCCGCCAGGACTCCTTAGGGGATGTGAGTAATGAATGCTGACTGCTTGCCAAGGCATTGTTTGTAAAGAGTACAGAACTTGCCAGATGTTCGTCAGTAGGCAATACACACAGGACCAGTGATGCCGAGGAACTGGGCATTCATTACAAAGAGTGTTCTCAGGGCTGGGTGGGAAGCATGCTTAAGACGCTGGCTTCAACCCCTAATATTGTCAGAAAGAAGGAAGGAGTCGGTCTCTACATACAAGTCATGTGTGGTGTTCTATTTTGTCAAAAAATATTCTTACAGACACCACATGTTACACATTCATAGATAATACTATCCTGTGAATCTAAGAATTTTACTAAAAGTAATTGTGTGTGTCAGAATTATCAGTGGAGAAAGCCATCTAAATTAGTAATAATCTAAAATTATAAATGTTAAACAAAGGATAGCTTTCTTAATAGAAAAGATATTTTATAAAAGATATTTAATAAAAGACTTTTTAGGACTTTTAAGTTGTTAAGATTATTTTGGTATTTTACTTGGGTATATGTATGTGTGTCTGCGAGAGTAAATGGCACTCGTGCCCGTGTGCACAGAGGCCAGAAGAAGGCATCAGATTTCTTGAAGCTCAAGTTACAGAACCCCAGAGGTTCTGAGCCACTCAAGGTGAGTGCAGAGAATCAAACTCAGGTCCCTTGGAAGCACAGAAAGTGCTCCTAACCACTGAGCCACCTCGACAGCCCCATTTTTTTTAATTGATGTGTGAGTGTCATGTGTGTACACTTGTCAGTAGTACCCAGAAGAGAGTGTTGGGCCCCCTGGACCTAGAATTTCAGGGGTGCTTGGAACTGGGGTCCTCTGGAAGAGCAGTATACTCTTTTTTGCTTGTTTTGTTTTGTTGAGACAGGGTTTTTCTGTGTATCTTTGACTGATGGAGAACTCACTCTGTAGACCAGGTTGGCCTTGAACTCATGGCGTTCTGCCTGCCTTTGCCTCCCAGTGCTGAGATTAAAGGTGTGCACCACCACACCCGGCCTGAGCAGTATACTCTTAACCATTGAGCCATCCATCTCTCTAACCCCAGCTTTGTGTTTTTAAACAATAGTTTGCTAAATTTCTGGGAAATAGTGAATGTAATGATTTGAGCAGCCAAATAACTTCTTTAGATAGATAAGCATTTTTAAAATGTTGTTTTAGCTAATGGGAAGTGTATTTTAAAATTTGATCCTGGTTAATTTTTTTCCTGATTTGTTAGTAAATTCTTTCTTTATTGGGAATATAAATACACATGAAATATCCAGATGACCAAAAATGATGGACTCATAGGTCACTGCAGTTGGTCAGTGGAATTTTACTCAATGATCTGTTGTAGAGGAAATTATTTCAAAACAAACCCCAGGGGTTTTGGCCACCGTTCAGAAGTCCTCTTCCTCATTTGTACTTCAGCTTGTCACACACTCAAGCAGAATGTGACCGGAAATCTCCTGGACACAGCAGAGTTCTGCAAGCCCATCCTCCGGCCCCTCGCCCCTTAGTTTTTTGCCTTGTTGGACCAGAATCACAGTGGTCATCTGAAGCAGCGAATGTGGAAAGTGGCACCTATGCTTCTGCTGACTGGCTCACTCCTATGTGACTCAAATGATGATGTGACCTACCTATGATGCTTCAAAACAGCAATGGGTAACGGGTCACCAGAGCCTGCCTGGAGTGGATCCAAGAGGTCCTTGGCAAGAATTGAGCATGTGCCTGCCTTGTGCTGATGCTTCAAAATGTCATTTCACCCCTTCCCCGCAGGGCCACCTGCATGGTACAGTCAAGACAACTCAGATCAAGGTACTCGGGTGTCATAGGCACACAGTCTCCATCGTGGAAACAGGATTTGAATTTGGGATTCTGAAGCTCATACTCCTTATGTACATTGCAGATTATTAATTTTGTAGGAAAAGATGTTTTATGTGATGCTGATTGTGGGAGAAATTACATGATGCTTTAATTTTTGATTTAGTGTTTGAATGTTCTAAAGAAGCATGTATATAGGCCTGAGGGAATATCTCAATGGGTAGGTTTGGCCTCTCAATTGGTTGTGATGTTGTGTGCTTGTAATCCCAGCGTTAAGGAGACAGAGACCAGTTGATCCGTAGGGCTTGCTGGCTGGCCATTCTAGCTTAGTAGGTGAGTTTAAGGTCAGTCAGAGACTACATCTCAGAGGAAGTCAATGATACCTAAGGAATGGTGCTAGTGATTGTACACACAAACATGCACATCTACATACGTACACAAAAATGTATATAAATCCATGATAGACACTTGGGGGCAAAATTATCCAATGTGTCATATGTCCCTTAAAGCAAACGTGTAACTGTGTTAGGCATGTCTGTTTGTTTTGTAGGAAGTGACCAAGTTCACTCCTGGATACTGGTTACAAGCCAAGTCGTTAGCACTGTCTGGAGGGCAGCAAGGGCCTCTGTGACCATGGTGATGTCGCTTCTGTCAGCTTCCCTCTTCTACTTCAGAAGGCTGCATTTACATCTAGGGCACCGGCTGAAGTGGTAGGTCATCATGTCATCTTGGCTTTTCAAAAACAACCCTTGCCCTACAGAAAGTTCTTATATGTAATTGTTTCCTTTATCTTTCAGGTGGATTGGCTATCTGCAGAGAAAATTCAAAAGTAAAGACTTTAGTGCATACGTTTTCTTCTTTTTGAGGGCAGAGGAGCCTAGGGAAAGGAGAAGAGTGGGCAATTTCAGCTGCCTTGTATTTTCTGTTTTGCCCAGGAAACCTCAGTGTGGAGGCAGAAGTAGATTTACTCAGCTATTGTGCAAGAGAGTGGAAAGGAGAAACGCCGCGTGCCAGACTGATGCGGAAGGTACGGTACGGCTGCTTGTGGCAGTGTAGGCAGGCAGTGTCTGTCGGCATCAGGGTGCATTCAGTTCTGCTTTGCCAAAGGTCCCAAGGGTCCACCAGGACCAAATGGGATGTCAGTTCAAGTTGCAGCCTAAGTTCGGAGCCAAGCAAGCAGCTGCTAGAGGCTGGCTTTAGGTCTCACTCTACCTTGCTTTTCTGCTGCTCATAACACAGTCTGACCAAAAGCAGTTTGGGGGAGGAAAGGGTTTGTCTGACTTCCAGGTCACTGTCCGTCATTGAGGGAAGTCAGAGCAGGACCTGGAGCAAAACCCATGGATGAACCCTACTTACCTACTGCCTTGCTCTCAGCATCTGGCCCAAGCTTACTTGCCTAGGGACAGTGCTGCCCACGGTGGGCTAGGCCCTTCTTTGTTAGTAGTCAATCAAGTAGTCAATCTCACAGATGTGGCCATAAGCCAGTCTAGAATAGGCAATAGTTCCTCCTCCCCAGAAGACTCTAGGCTGTTGAATCAAGCTGAAAGGCGAGCTAACAAGGACAGGCTTCAACCTACAGTTTATAACACTGAGAATAGGAATCAGTTAAGTCTGTAACTTGAGAAAAGAGTCTTTGGATCTCTGGCCTTTTAACTTCTGCACGTGCTATGGGGACTCTTCACTGATGGGGAGGGGATCAGACACCCTGCATAAGTACTTCGAGGAGATTCAGTATGTTCCATTGGAATGATCTTGGTAAATCTCCCCAACAGCATTGCCCACTCCTGTCTTTGGTGAAAAAAAAAAAAAAAAAAAGGAGGGAGAGGTCCAAAGTATTCTTTGATGCGGCCTTAAAACGCTACCGTTGTCCCGTTTTCACTGTGGTTAAATTGTACTCTTATCAGCCCCAAATAGTTTTCCAAGTTGAGTCATCTAAACCAGCATGAGGCAGACTCCATGTAAGAGCCACTTTAATGTCCCATACATAGGGCCACACTTAAGTGACTCAGGGTAAAAGCACTTGCTGTCAGTCTGCTGCTGGGGTCAGGAGAACCATGCTCTGGCTTCCATATATGCACTGGCATGTGCAGCCTACACACACACACACACACACACACACACACAAAATAGTGATGATGATGATGATGATTACTTAAAATTTAAATTTAAATAAAATAAAATTTAAGGATAAAATAAGGGGCTGGAGACTTGGCTCAGCTGTTAAGAGTGCTTGCAGTTCATGCATAGGACCTGAGTTCAGCTCCCAGCATCTATATCAAGAGGCTTACAATTACTCACCTGTAACTCCAGCTCCAGGGAATCCTACACCTGATGTGGGCCTCTGTGGGTACCTGCGCTCATGTAAAGACCCTCCCTTTACACACACACACACACACACACACACACACACACACACACACACAAATACACATCTTTTAAAAATAAATCTTCAAAAAATTGTTCTAAAACACACAAAAAGAAAACTTTAAGAATAAAATGACATCATCTATCACTACTCCAGTTATTTGAGTTATATGGGAACCATCTCCCTGTGGAAACACGCTCACTCAGTGTGTTCACTGAGACTGCACTCCCAGGGTGAACACTGAAGTCTGTGGTCACCAGCTCACACTAGCTTCTAGTGCGGTGGAGCTCATCTGGACCACGCTTGCCTCCTGACAGGCTTATGAGGAGCTGTTCTGGAGGTACCATGTTAAATGTGTTCGGCCAGTGAAGAGAGATAATTATGACGCTCTCAGGTCCGTGCTCTTCCAGATCTTCAGCCAGGGTCTCTCTTTCCCATCATGGATGAAAGAAAAAGACATCGTGAAGGTACGATGTCCCACCGGGAACATGGGCGTGTGGGGGCTCCCGGTCCTGGCCAGGTAGCTTTCTGTTCAGGACTCTCATGTTGAAGGAGCGTTGATGGGTTGTTTGGCTGGTCCCCTCTGTCTCTTTGCAGATAAGCCATCTCAGCATGCCGGTATTCCCAGTTTTGTTAGTTTTTAAAACTCTCAGCTTTTCTCAAGGAGCACCTGTCCTACGTAGCTAAGGAGGTCTGATAATGCGAACCCTTTTCACTATCACATAAATGTTTATTAACAAACGCATACGGAATGTAGTCACCACCCCAAGTTCTCTCATATACCTCTGTTGTCAACTGTCCCCAGACCTCTGGTGTGCACACTTTCTAATCTGTTTTCTGCCCCTATGGTTTGCTGCCTCCGGTGTCATGTGAACGGAATCATCTGCCTACCATCTGCCTGCCGTCCGCTAGCAGTGAGCATTTAAATTTCCTCCATGCTATCCCGGGAACTGAGGAGGCTTTTGCTCTGACAAGATAGTCCTTTATATGACCAGAACACACTTGACCACAGTTCAAGGGCATCTGGATTGTTTCCAGTGCTTATCTTAGAGTAGGGCTGTTAGGTATAGCCTTCTACGGGATTTTATAGGTATAGTATCTGTTTCTTTTAGGCAAATGACCAGGAGTTAAATCCCTGGTGTTTTGGGAGGTGTGTGCTTAACTTTCAGAGAAACTGCCACATTGCTCTCCAAACCTCCTTGGTTTCTGTATTCCCACCAGTATAGTGCAAGAGTTATAGTGACCCCACATGGTCACTAGACTTAGTATTGTTGGGTCTGTTTGTTTTTAGCCGTTCTACTAGGTATGTTTTGTTTCTTCTTACTTACTTATTTGTGTGTGTGTGAGTGTGTGTGAGTGTGGGGGGGGGGGAAGGACGCATGCCGTAGCACATGTGGAAGTCAGAGAACAATTCTGTGAAGCTGCTTCTCCCCTTCCACCTCTGCATGGGTTCCAGAGATTGAACTCTGGTCGTCAGACTTGGACAACAAGCTCCATCACCCACTGAGCCATCTCGTCAGCCCTCATTTGCTTTTAATGAGCAAATGTTGAGTATCTTTTCATACATGTATTTGCAATCTCTATCATCTTCTTGGAAAATTATCTACTTAAGTCTTTTTGTCCATTTTTATTGGATTGTGTTTTCTTATGTTTTGAAAATCCTTTGTATATTTTGAATACAAGTGCTTTTTTGGATATGCGATTTGCAGATGTTTTCTTTCAGTCTACATTTATTTTATCATTTCCTAAATAATTTACAGCAGTATATTCTTTTTATTTATCTTATGTATATGGGTATCTTGCCTGCATGTATGTCAGTGCACCATGTGATTGCAGTGCACAAGCAGACCAGAAAAGGGCAGTGGGTCCCATGGAGCTGGAGTTACAGACAGTTGTGAGCCACCGTATGGGTGCTGGGAACTAAAGCTAGATCCTCTGGAAGAACTGCTGAGACATCTCTCCAGTCCCAGACATATATTCTTGTTGAACAATGTGAATTCTTGTTTTGAATGCAGTATGCCCAATTTAGGATGGTGGAGCAAGACATATAAAATATACACCCATATATACATATATATACATATGTATACTAGAGTAAAGAATGTGACAGAAATCCTATGTTTAACCCCAAGTTTGTGGGATTCGGTATTCACTACCCACAGTGGAATAGGTTCTTATAGACACCGTAGTCCAACCTTTGAATCTCCTGGAATGTAATCCAGGACTCTGTGAGATGGATGGCGTTGTTGTTTGGTGATAGTAGAAGATGGGGCAAAGGGTAAAGAGGGAGGAAATGCGGACTAAATCTGTTCTCAGCTGATGAGGTATGGCCAGGTTGGGAAGCGTACTGTATCATTGTGGAGCCCACTCGCTAATTGGTGTGCCCTGCTTTTCTAACTACAAGTAGCTTCTAACAGGTTACATCAATGTTACAAAGAAACGTTGTTTCTTTGGGCAAAGCCCTAGATTGAGATTTTCTTTTTAGAATATAATCTAAACATGACATAATCCACACATCTAAAGCAAAGATGACCGTTGCTCCTCACTTAACTGACGTGGTAGTCTTTCTGAGGACGGCTGCTTGAGATAAGACTATGTGCTGCTGTGTTCCGGATGGCGCATGCTGAGCGTTGAGACACTAATCATTGTTGGCATCTACTTCCTTTTCAAGCTTCCTGAAAAACTACTCTTTTCTCAAGGCTGTAACTGGATCCAGCAGTACAGTTTTGGACCTGAGAAGTATACAGGTTCCAATGTGTTTGGAAAGTTACGGAAATGCGTGGAGCTATTGAAAACGCAGGTGAGTATTTAGGGAAAATTAAAAGATAAATGACTGGAGATGAAAGCATCCATCTTAAAGGCAAGCCAGCTCCCTGTAATGTGGGGCAGAGCCTGTGAGGTAGGAAAACAAAATAAGCTCAGGAGGCTTCCTGCTGGCGGTGGTGCCTTGCTTTCTCTTGCTGAGTAGTAAGCCAGAATCAGTGTTACAAGTGATGATGGCTTGGCCTATTGTGGGGTAGAAGCTTCAGGGGCTGCACTGGAGACCAGACATACGAAGGGACTTTGTACAAGTTCTAGACCTCAGAAATGCCCTTCTGCCAGCATCCTGTGCACACAGGTAGAGCGCAGGTGCAATAAGTAGACCAAAAGCTCTGCCTGACTTAATAATTGCACGGATTTTGAGTGCTGGAAAGTGTGTGGAGGTTATCTCCTATTGGCTGGCTTGTGTGAAGGAAATGGCTTTCCGAGTCACAGCTTTCTTGTCTCTGAAGAACTGTGAATAGTTTACCCCTGCATGGTTATCGTGAGGGTGTGAGTTGAGCCTCCGAAGTGCTTTGCAGAGTGAGCTTAGGCAGCCTCTCAAGCTGTTCTTCACTGACAGTCTTCGGGCAACCCTATGACCCCAAGCACTTTTAAAGAACCGACGTGTTTGATGGTTTTCCTAGTAGTGGTATGTTTTGAAAAAAGCAATTTTATTTTGTTTCTTGTTATAAAAGTAAAGTGCTTGTGTGTTAGTCTGGTAGCTCAGGCTTCTCTTATGCCATAAACTGAGGGCTTAAACAACCAATGATTATTTCATGCAATTATGAAGGTTGAAAGTCTAAAGCCAGGAGGCTAGCAAGAAGTGACATTTGGTGACAGCCCTCTTTCTAATTTATAGACAGGTGGATAGTGTTTTGTTCATGCTTGTTTGATTTGCCATCACATGGCAGAAGGAGAGCCAGAAATGGCTTGGCTTCCTCTTAAAGACACACCAGTCCCAGTCATGAGGGCTCTAGCCCGCAGAGGCCAATCAACACGTAAGCCTCATCTCATAAGGCTATTTCCCTGGGGTAAGACATTCAACACATGAGTTTGGAGAGGCAGGTGAACATTCAGCCCACTGTGGCATCATTATGGTTAAAAAGAATCAAATAGTCCTAAAAGACAGACGTGAAAATGTAAAATTCTGCCTTCCTCTGCCACCCTCCTGCCCTCCTCTCTGACTTATCTCATTAATGCTTTACAAATTGTGCAGTGGTTTGCACGTCCATGTTTGCCCTTCTCAGCTCCCACTTACCCCTGTGTTTGCAGTGGACCGAGTTTAGTGGGATGAGAGATTATCACAAGAGAGGGAGCATGTGCAACATCCTCTTCTCCGACGCCATCCTGGAGTATAAACTCTACGAGGCCGTGAAGTTCATCATGCTCTACCAGGTCACAGAAGTGTACGAGCAAATGAAGACCAACAAGATAATCCCCGGCCTTTTCCGACTCCTGTTTTCCAGGGAGTCCTCCTCAGACCCTTTGAGCTTCATGATGAATCACCTGAATCCCATGGGGGACACCTGTGGACTGGAACAGGTGAGTGGGGCTCACAGTGTGTGATCTAGGGGTGAACTACTCCGGAATCCTCGTGGGCCGTGAGGGTTTCTGTTTAGCAGTAAGGAAACCAACTCCACAGAGGTGGCCGGCTGGGGTTATTGGCTTCACATGTGTGAAAGAAGAATAACGGGCCTCGTGGCTGGCTGGTGCGTCCTGTGAGTCCAAGGGCCCCTTGGACCAGAGAGAGCTGGTTCATAGAGCCTCGTGACCACACAGACACTAACTGGGAAAAGGCCACTCAGAAAGCCCGATCATCGTGGGGGAGCATTCGGTTCTCTGTCACAGACAAGAGTTAGTAGCAACTGTAAGGTCAGAGAAAGCCCCTCACCATGACTGAGGTCTTTTGTTCACTTGTTTTCTGTCTCAAAGAAGCAATGAGACACATGACATCTTCACTAAGACATTAAATTGCTTAGAAAGCTATGTAATTCTTAATAACAAGCACCCTCCCCTCCCCTTCTCTCTCCTCCCTGCCCTTCTCCCTTTTCTCTTTTCCTTTCCATTCTCCTTTTCCTATTCACTTCCTTTCCCGCTTCCCCTCCCTTCCTTTCCCTTCCCCTCCTTCCCCTCCTTTCCCTCTCCTCCCTTCCCCTCCCTTTTCTCCTTTTCCTATCCACTTCCTTTCCCCCTTGCTCTCCCCTCCTTTCCTTTCCTTTTCTTTTCCCCTGTGGGTAAGGTCTCACTCTGTAGCCCAGGCTAGTCTGGAACTCACTGTGGAGCCTAGACTGGCCTCCAGCTCATGACAGTCCTCCTGCTCCGCCCCCAAAGTACTGGCATTGAAGCTGTGAGCCACTGCCCTGGCTCCAGCTTTCCTTTCTGTTTCTGAACACTTTCTCCTGATTTCCTCTCACTGAGCATGGTCCTGTCCTCCTTCCACGCTGTGGGCATTTGTCCCTAAGTCATACCTACTTGCTCTATGGGTAACTCTGTTACAAAGTGGGTCGTCTCATAAACCGCAGCTGGTCTCATCGTGGTGGGAGTGTATAAATACAAGCTGTGACCTCACTTTCATCTTGTCCCCAGATTGACATGTTTATACTCGGGTATTCCCTCCAAGTAAAGATAAAAGTGTTCCGACTATTCAAGTTTAACTCCAGAGACTTCACAGTCTGCTATCCTGAGGAGCCTGTCAGGGAGTGGCCCGAGATCTCCCTGCTGACCGAGAATGACCGCCAGTACCACATTCCCGTCTTTTAAGTCTCCGATGGACTGAACATTGGCTTTCCTCAGTGACAGCGGTCATACTTGCAAGAGAAATATTTCTGAAAAGCCCACGGTACTGCTTTAGCCAGGGAAGGCACTAAGATCTACAGGAACACTGGGTGGGGAGTGGAGAACCACTGATTTCCTCCACCACAGCACACATTTGGGGTTTGGCAGGTTGGAAGAGATCTGCTGGGTTCACACCGTGTTGTGCCTTTAAGACATAGAGAGACTTCATGTGGACAAAAGGGAAGGGAAATAGCTGACTTCAGCCACAGAAACTTTTCATCTCTGACCTTTATGTTCTTTATTAAGAGGGATCTCTCTGGGGATTTGGGATGATCATAAATAAACATGTTTTATAAGCATTACCTTCCTGGGATTCTTTATTGTTTACTAATTTTGTAGAACCACCGGATTAATGTTAAAACATTGTCTGTGCAGGAACCAACTAACCTGGCCTCATGGAAGCTCACAGAGACTGAGCTGACAACCAGGGAGCCTACATGGGACTGCTGACAACCAGGGAGCCTACATGGGACTAACCTAGGCACTCTACATAAATGTTACAAATGTGTAACTTGGTCCTCTTATGGTGTAATGGTCTGTCCTGTCCCTTTAAGAGACAAGTCCCACCCACCCACCCACCCCTTGCCCACCATCTACCTCCGAGGCAGGCAGATCTTCCTTCTGCTTCTGGCCTGAGCTCTTTCCCTTTCTGTCTCTCTCCCAAAGAGGTAGCTGCTGCCATGGCTCCTCTCCCACCATATTCTCTCTCTCTCTCTCTCTCTCTCTCTCTCTCTCTCTCTCTCTCTCTCTCTCTCTCTGTCCTGTCCCTTTAAGAGACAAGTCCCACCCA
>JAQHUG010000087.1:5280126-5299263 GCA_028555095.1 Dicrostonyx torquatus | reverse complement strand
GAGATGGAGGGGGGAGGGCCTTGGGCTTCCCATAGGGCAGGGTATCCTGCCCCATCTTAAGGAAGCAGGGGGAGGGCGGTGGGGTAGTGGGGGAGCGGGAGGGCCAGGAACAAGGGGAGTAAATGTAATTTTTTCTTTTAACAATAAAAAAAGAAAAAAAACCCAATCAATGAAATGATTCATAATAACATTCTGCTGTACTCATAGATAGATGCCTTGTCCAGTTGTCATCAGAGAGGCTTCCTCAGGCAGCTGATGGCAGCAGATGCCCAGGACCCACAGCCAAACATGACACAGAGAGAGGGAACCCAGGTTGGAGGTCTCCATCAGGTTCCTCCCCTCGAAGTTTAGGGAGCCCCATGAAAGAGAGGTAGGAGGAATTGTGGGAGCCAGGGGATTCAAGAATGCCAGGAAATTATGGCCCAAGGGAGCAACTAAGCAGTTCATAGGGTTTATAGGGCTCACAGAGACTGAAACAGCAGTCACGGTGGCTCCATGGGTCTGCACTAGGTCTTCTGCATCTGTTATGGCTTCTGGCTTGGCATTTTTGTGGAACTCCTGACAGTGGGAGTTGAGGTATCTCTGCCTCTTTTGCCTGCTCTTGAGGCCCCTTTCCTCTTAGCGGTTTGCCTCACCCAGCCTTGATGTGCCCAGTTTTATTGTATCTTGTTGTGCCATGTTCTGTTGATGTCCTTGAGAAGCCTGCTTTTTTCTGGGGGGAGGTTGGGAGAGGGGTGAAACTGAGGGAGAGGGGAGGTGGATGGGGAACTTGGAGGGGTGGAGGGAAGGAAGCTGTGGTCAGAATGTATTGTATGAGAGAAGAGTAGAAGAAAGTTTTGTTCCCCTTAGTGCACAATAAATAAAAATATCTAATGAGTGAACCAAGATAAGTGTCTTTCCCTTGAAAGTTCCAAGTGTATTTATCTAGCACTTTCATCAAGTTGAAAAGGCTGTCCCAACTCTCACAGACCTGTGCTGAAGACATATTCTCCTACTTGCAGTTCCCACTGTGCGCCAGGGAATGGTCTTCTTACTAAAAGCATCTTTCATTCGCTCAGAAACACATTCGCCCTGGAGTTTCCAAACACTGGGGAGGGATTCACTACAATTACTATGTTGTCTGAGGGCTATAGCCCCGGTGGTTCTGGATGTCTGGTAGGGTAACAGTCATAACTGTTAATTAAAGAAAAATATAAAGATAAATTTCAATAGCTTTAATTGATTTCAAATAAAGAAACAGATGGTTACTGTAGGAACAAGGATAGGTCTGGCAACTGAATGATACATTCCTTATCTGGGTGCCACATGTTAGCAGAGAGACTAATGGAAAACCAATACTGATAAAGCAATTTTTATTGGTCTCTATTTTAAATCAATATGTAGAAATTATTTTTGATCAATTTTTTTGTAATTATTTTTATATTAGTGATTTTTCTACAGTGTGGTAGAAGTTGTAGCTTATCGGGTAGAATGGAGCCAGGTATGAAGAGCACAGAAGGTCACATCAGTAATAACAAAGCAGCACAGTCATTTGACTTTGGAAGACTGACAGATGGAAGCATGGGGAATCGAATTAGAGGAGAAACAGCAGGGGCAGGGAGACCTTAGTGGTTGCATGAACTGGTTTTGCGTGTCAACTTCACACAAGTGAGGATTACCAGAGAGGAAAGGAGCCTCAGCTGGGGAAATGCCTCCTTGAGATCCAGCTGTAAGGCATTTTCTCAATTAGTGATCAATGGGAGAGGGCCTAGCTCATGGTGGGTGGTACTATCCCTGGACTGGGGTTCCTGGGTTCTATAAGAAAGCAGACTGAGCAAAGAATAAGACATGGGAAGCAAGCCAGTAAACAACATCCCTCCCCTCCATGGCCTCTGAATCAGCTCTTTCCTCCAGGATCCAGCCCTGTTTGAATTCCTGTCTTTACTTTCTTTTAAGATGGGCAACAATGTGGAAGTATAAGTGGAATAAACCCTTTCCTCCCTGTCTTATGGTTTCTATTGCTATGAAGAGACGCCATGACCATGGCAATTCTTATTAAGGAAAATGTTTAACTGAGATGGCAGCTTACGGTTCAGAGTTCAGTCTAATATCGTCAAGGTGGGGATCACAGCAGCATGCAGGCAGACATGGTGCTGGCTACATCTTGATCAGTAAGCAACAGGAAGTTGACTGTGACACTGGGTGGTATCTTGAGCATAGGAGACCTCAAAGTCCGCTCCCAGAGTGACACACTTCCTCCAACAAGGCCCTTCCTACTCCAACAAAACCATACCTCCTAATAGTGCTACTCCCTCTGAGCTTATCGGGGCCATTCAAACTACCACACTCTACAACTTGCTTTTTGGTCATGGCGTTTCATTGCAGCAACTGAAACCGTAACTAAGACAGTGATTAACCTCAGCTGTAGACTTGAAGGGCTCTAGGATCACCTGGGCAGTGTGCCTCTAGGCATGCCAGTAAGGAATTATCTTGATTGGCTTAGTTGAGGTAGGAAGACATGCCCCTTGTGGGTAGCACCATCTCTGGACTGGGATCCTTGACTGTATAAAGGGGAAGCAAGTAGTCGAATGCACACATCCATTACTCCTTCCTTCTTGGTTGTAGATGCCATGTAACCAGCTGCTTCCTGTGGTTATGACTTCCCTGCCTTGATGAATTGTACCCTGGAACTGAAAGCCAACGTAAACCCTTCCTTAAGTTGCTTTGTCCAGGTATTTTTATCACCGGGGAACTTTGGGTTTTAGTTGGCTGTCCTCGCAAGTTGTTCCACTTGGCTATCCCAGCAATCTGGTGAGGTGCACACAGGGCAGCCAATAGACTTTCTTCCAGAAAACTGCTGCTAAATGACAGCTCTAGGGCTCCGACTGAGGCTTGTGAAGGATTTTTGTTCTTCTACCAATTGTTTTAGTAGCACACTAAAAAACAAACTTCTTCTAGGTTCTTTCTATACAGAAAGAGAAACTTTGTCCGTGTTTCTTCACCCTGGACTCTGCTGAAAGCTTCAGGCTGTGCATGGAAAACTGCTGGATTTTTAGAAATCAGCCCACAAGAGGGACTTATGGTGCCACCTAGCGTCCATGATTGGATTTACTCACAAAGAGGCTATCTGAATAATTTATTAAAGGAAATTGCAGTGATCAGTGAAGTCGAGGGTAATATTAAACCCAACACATTCTTTTTTTTTTTTTCCGAGACAGGGTTTCTCTGTAGCTTTGGAGCCTGTCCTGGAACTAGCTTTTGTAGACCAGGCTGGTTTCAAACTCACAAAGATCCGCCTGTCTCTGCCTCCCGAGTGCTGGGATTAAAGGCGTGCGCCACCACCACCCGGCCCCAACACATTCTTTAACACTGCATAATCCTGAAGATAAATAGGAGAGACAAGAAGGCTTATGTAGGAGGCTTCCAGGGAGCCCGACAAGTTCACAACCAAGTTCAGGCTTGAATACAATGAAGCATGTATTAAAGATGCTTGTGAATTATAACACTCCAGGCGAGTGTTAGGTACAGTTACTATTTTACAAATACTGGTGCAGACTTTGGATACAGTGTTGCTGTGTCACTGACATAAGAGGAAGGAAGTCCAACCCAGCATGTGCAATTAACAAAAGGCAACCATTTGTCATTTATTTTTATCTTGGGGAGGGGACAGAACTGGCTTGGAGGAGCTGCTTCTCCTGAAAATCATCTGCTCCCACTTAGGCCAACAGATAACTAAAAGCAAGATGGAAGTCAGAGCTTTGGTTTTATGTCAGTCTGCTTTACTTTGGCTGAAAGCTCAGACGTGTCATTGTCCTAACCCTGCCCCTTCAGTGACCCTGGATTACAGGAACTGTAAAAGTCCCCAGAAAGAGCCTTACATGGATGAAAGCATGATTTAGGAGGGTAAAGCTGCATCCTGAAGCAGAAGGGGCTGTCTCCTGAGAACCAGATGGAACTTCCCAATTTCCTGATAGCGAAGTGATCAGGACTTCTCAGACCAACTTAAGAAACCAGAGAGGGGGCTGGAGTCAGCCAGGCACACCATTATCAGAACTGCTTAATTACCCACACGAGGATGCAGCTGTGAACCCTCGCCTGTGGGTAGACCAGGAAGCAGAGAAGGTGGACCACGTGCTCATTTGACATTTCTGCTCCTTTCTCTTTCTTGTTCAGTTTAGACACCTAGCCCATATTTAAGGTGGGCCAGCGTGTTGGCTCTGGCAGCTCCAACAGAAGCAGCTCAACCACCATTGCCATTATGCACATTCAAGAGATGAGGAATGGTGAGTGACCAAGAGAGAGAGTTTGGTCAATGTGACCACGGGGTGAGGGGACATATGGAAGAGTCTAATAACCTGTCTTCAGGTACTGACAGAAGCTTTGAATCTAACCAGAAAAGGGATTGAGAGAATGTACAAGAGACACACATAATTAAGCTAGGCATAGTCCCCTTGATGACTCTTAGTTCTGTGTTGCAGGACTATCTTGAGAAGTCATTATTGTTTGAGGGGATAAAACTGGTTCTCAGGAGATCCTTGTTGCTGGGCACAGCTGCTCTTGTGGATAATTGGCCACTCAAGGGGGGATGGTCTGTGTTGGGAAACTCTACTATCCCAAGAATCCAAAGTGACTTCAGGTTTGAGTCCAAAGATGTGAGCCTTCCTCTTTGAACTGGGATTAAATGGGCTGGATTGACAGACACTGACCAACTGACACTCCAATGCACGTGGAGCCTGACCTAGCACAAGGTCCCCGGCACAGGATGAAGGCCCAGGTGCCAGGCTTTGGTTCCTTTGCTTCCAGCTGTCCATGGTGGTAATACGTAAACCTTTAACGAGTAGTTCATCTCATAGAGCTGGTAAGAGAAAACGTTCAGGACCGTCAGCATTCCGCCCGTGTTCCAGACACAGGTTCCTGGGATTTCACTAAAACAAAGTTATTTTACCTTGGTTAGAGGTGATTTTTCAAAAGTCAAAGGCAGAAAGGAGACATGAAGCATAAAGCAGGGATATGACATCATCAGCACTGAATTTGCTTTTGGTGAAAGAGCTTAAAGGCAAATGCTTTTATATGAGAAAAATTTTGTATGGTAAAATGAGATTTTGTTCTAAAGTAAAGGATTATTACAAATGGAAAATGAAATGTGAGGGCAGAACTAAAAGACAAAGTATTTTATAAGGCTTGTGGAAGGTAAGACTTCAGCAGAATTTGTGCTTAGCTGTTTGTGGAGGTGCACACCTCTGATCCTCCCACTCGGGAAGCTGACACAGGCAGAGCCTGGGAGCCAAGGCCAGTTTGATTAAAAGCCAGGGCTGCATAGTGAGACTTTATTCTCAGTATCTTGTACACACACACACACACACACACACATATGTGTATATGTATTTTTATGAAACTTGGAATAATGAAAGTTAGAAATTCCTTAGATAAAAATTAAAAATTAACATCAAACTAAAACCTAACTTCCTGTCTTAGGGTTCCTATTGCTGTGATGAAACACTGTGACCAAGAGCAAGGTGGGGAAGGAAGGGTTTATTTGGCTTACACTCCCACATCATAGTCCATTATTGGAAGAAGTTAGAACAGGAACTCGCGTGGGACTGAAAGCTGGAGGCAGGAGCTGATGCAGAAGCCATGGAGAACTACTTACTGTTTCCTCATCATGGCTTCCTCAGTCTTTCTTATAGAACCAGAACCATTGCCCAGGGTGTGGTACCACACCCACAATGGGCTGGGCCCTCCCACATCAATCACTAATTAAGAAAATGCTCAATAGGCTTGCCTACTGACAGGTGTTAAGAAGGTGTTTTCTCAGTTGAGGTTCCCTCCTTTCCGATGACTCTAGCTTGTGTCAAGTCGACATAAAAGTAGCCAGCACACTTCCTACTTACAACACTAGGTCCTTATTTTTCAACAACAACAATAATAAAAACTGGCTTAGGGAACAGGGATTCTTTTTCATCCCTATACTAAATGATCTGTTTGATTTGGTGATTAGATTTTATTCAACTGATGTGTTTCATACTTTCCCATTGGATTAAAGTCTTCCCTTATCAAAGCCACTTCTTAGTAGTAGAAAAATTTCTATTAGAAGTATGCCTCCTTGAGGAATTCCTGATAAATTTCACAGTAATAGTGTACTATTTTAATAGATAGATATTTGAATCTACTTGTTGGCATCTGTCCTCTTGTGTAGAATTATCACTGTGTCCCTGACCTTCATTTAGTTTGGACTGGTGATTAACTGAACAATGGTATACTTCACACACACACACACACGCACACGCACACACACACACACACACACACAGAGAGAGAGAGAGAGAGAGAGAGAGAGAGCTAGCTTCAGTCACACTTCTCTGAGTTTTCTAAATCTAAGCTCTATCTCTGTTGGAAAACACCAGTTACCTCTGTATAATTTCTGGATTCTAGAAAAACAGAGATCTATAGGAGCCATTGTGCTGAAGGGAAATACTATATTCTATAGTGGGAAAATTTTTAAATGTTAACGAAAAATTTAGAATAGGATGAAGAATCCTTCCATAGTTAACTCCCAGAAAACAGAGAACCAGGTGAACTCAGGTATCTATCCACTTTACTTCGACACTATTATTTCTAAATTATAACTGGGTCATTTTGTCAATTAAAAAAGACATTGCATTGAGGACTCTTCCCCTTGGATGGAAAGGACCCTATCAAGGACTTCTAGTCACTTCTCTGTGACAGGACTTCAAGAGACAAATTTTTGGATTCAAATTCATCTCAACGTTGTATTAATTTCTGAGGATATATTCGTGTGGACTTTAGAAATGCCAGGTGGCAACCCGTCAATTGGAACATTGACTACTGAGTACTCTGGTTAGTTGAACTCAAAACCTAGCATTTCTAATAATTCCCCCACTATTATATTTAAATTATATCTTAAATTATCTGAGAAATTTAGAATTTTCTGGAAAGTCCTGTGGTATGTTCATATTTTTGCCTACCTGTACTCTATCATTTTTTGTTTGAGCTACCCAAAGATTTACTCGAATCATTAAAAAAATGCCTCCAATGACAATATAAATGTGTTTTTAGTGAAAATTGTTTTTTAGTTACTTTTCTGTTTCTGTGATAGAACACTAGGACCAAGACAACTTTCAGAGGGATGAGTTTATTTTGATTTACCATTCCAAAGGGTTAGAGTCTATGATGGTGGAGTAGAGGCATGGAAGTTGGAGCAGGAAGCCGGCAGCTCACATCTTGAAGCACAAGCACAGAGAGAGTCGATTAACCTCTCAAAGGCCACCCCCAGTGACATACTTCCTCCATCAAAGATGCACCTTCTAAACTCCTCCAAACAGCGCCACCAGCTGGGGACCGTTCAAATACATGCACCTATGAGGGATATTCTTACTCAAAGCACCACAATCGGCCAAATGTCTGAGCCAAAAAGGCTTCTCTGGAGATACAGAAAGTGGGCTAGGAGTTTTAGGGCAGAGTCAATCTGCTGAATATAATAAAGAAGACCATGGCTTTAAAAGGGGCTCATGTTTAAAAATAGGAGGTATAAAGAACATGCCATTTCAAAAAGGGAGAAAATTGTAACCCAAACAACTATACAACTCAAGAGCCCATGTTTGCCAATTAAATGAACCTTCAATATGTGTTGTGGGGTATTTGTACACTATGTGAAGATGTATTTGCTGTGGTTGGTGCCATAAAAAGCTGAATGGCCAATAGCTAGGCAGGAGGTCTAGGGAGAGAAAGAGGAGGAGGAATCTAGGCACACAGGGGATGCCAGGAGACATGGAGAGGAAAGAGGAGATACAAAAGTGGCCCATGGTACATTTAGCTGGGCCTGGAAAATATCACATATGTTGGTTTATTTCTGGGTTGCTGAGAGAAAGCACGGTGATCAAGGCAACTTACAGATTAAGTCTGTTTTGTCTTATAGTTCCGATTGGCAGGAAGCAGCAGGCATAGGGGCAAGGGCAGGAAGCTCCTATTGTCAACAACAGGCAGAAAGCAGAGAGTAGGAACTGGAAGTGGCAGGAGGCCTTTAATCTAAAACCTGCTTTTACTGACAGACTTGCCCCAGGTCCCAGCAAGACTGCTCCACCTACACCTCCCCCAACAATACCGCCACCTGGGGACCAAGTGTTCAAGTGCCTGGGACACTTCTCATTCATACCTTCATACAGAGCAACAGGCATATTTTGCCAATGAATAGGTGGCCAATATTACAAAATATCCCTGTTAGATTATTTCCCTTTGTGATTTTAAAATAAGAAATAAAACTTTGTTATGCTCACAAAATCTATAGAATCCTGGTTCTACAAGTCTAGTCTATCACTAATAATTGGTAGGTAGGAAAGTAAAGTTTCATTATGAAGGAATTTAAAATGACAGTGTATTGTTAACTGAATTTTTTTGTAATGTGAATATGTATTTACCTAAAAATTTCAAATTTGGTGTACTACCAAAATAAGAGGAAAAAAATGAAACCATTAGTCACAACAGTTACGATAATTTGGTCATTGAGATCAGGCTTCACTATATTTATAAGTAGATACATTGCATGAGGCTATGGTAATAAAAATCAATCTGCCCAGAAGAAAACCTACAATTAAAATAAATTATTTCAAATACTCCAAGCATCCATAAAATATTTCAGAGTATAAACAACTGTAGACATGGAAGAAAGTGACAGTCACACTGGAGGATGGTGCTAAACATATGTTTCTTATGTCTTCCTTCACTTTGTAGATCATACTACATTGTCAACATTTTAGCTTTGGTTTATGACATCCCCAAGTCCATGTTAAACTTATGCCAGATGCAGCAGACATGAAGGAAGAAAGGAAGAGAGGGAGGAAGGCAAGGGAGGGAGGGAGGGAAGAGAGAAAGGAGAGGAAGGAAGAAAGGAAAATGTCCCAGGTCATGATGGTCATAATGTCATTATGATCACTGGGTATCTCTGGCTGGCCTAGAACTCATAGAGACCTGCCTGCGTATGTCTCCTGGATGCTGGGATTAAAGGTATGCACCACCACTGCCAGCTCAAAGATTTCTTAATGGCTAACAAAGATTTTCTTCTCCTGGGGACTGCTTTCCTGGATCCTCAGACCCATCTTCATCACATCCTAGGACTGAGCATCCACAGTGCTGTGTGGGACTAAAGCAACATTTGGCTTTCCCATGCAAAAACGTAATCCTTGTCCAACAAAGGGAACCAATGCCTTTGTTAAAGATTCTACAAATCAGCCGGGTGGTGGTGGCACACGCCTTTAATCCCAGCACTTGGGAGGCAGAGGCAGGCGGATCTTTGTGAGTTCGAGACCAGCCTGGTCTACAAGAGCTAGTTCCAGCACAGGCTCCAAAGCCACAGAGAAACCGTCTCGAAAAACCAAAAAAAAAAAAAAAGAAAAGAAAAGAAAAAAAGAAACGTAAGATTCTACAAGTCGATTGACTGATTAGGATTTCATGACTATGGAGGGTTGGAATATCCTAGATCCAGACCGAATATCAGACTGTCTGTAGTTACCTGAATAGCCATTTTTGTTTACCTCTGAGTCCAACTTCACATTCTTTCAACTACCAGGGAAAACCTCAGATATACTAACTTAGCAGGCCACTGCTTCCACCACATCAAAAACTAGAAGTATTATCAGCAGCTAGCATCTGAGACCCCTTGCGGAGATCCTCCACTTTTACTGGAACCTGCTTCTAGCTTATTTGCTTATTTGGGAAACGGTTTGACTTACGAAGTGTGTGTGTGTGTGTGTGTGTGTGTGTGTGTGTGTGTGTGTGTGTAGGTCAGAGGTCAGCTTCAGATGTAATTCCTGAGGAACCACCCATCTTATTTGTTTATTTATTTATTTTGAGACAGAACCCTACAAGGATATAGACTTCCTAATTAGGCTAGGCTGGGCATGCCCCCAGGGATCCACCTGTCTCTGCCACCCAAACCCTATTACAGGAACTACAAGCATGAACCTACATGCCTATCTTTTCCCATGGGTTCTGGGGACTGAACCTCTCACTTACATGTCAAACATATTATCAACTGAGGTATCTCCCTATGCCCTCCCTTTTTTGTTTCTATTGTAAGAGTTGATGTAACCACTTACATATTGTAATATATAATTTGGGCTCCACAAATTTTAGTTTTCAGGACATGGTCACTCATATTTAACTCAGAATAAGCTGTCTATTATTCTCTTTAGAAGAATATATACCCAATTACATACTGATAAGGCAGTGGACCCATATTGTAATAATAACCCCTTTGCAACACACAACCATATGCGAGAGACTCATGTTCACTCCATGTGTATACAAACTGGGTTGTCAGTAGTTTCTGATATACAGAACGAACTTTGTAAATGTCTGGTCATTCACAAACAAGAAAGACTATAGACTTACTTCTGACCCTAGGCTATCATAAGTATAATAATTGCTTGTCTACTAAAAATTCTACAGATATCCTTAGATGTTAATTTTAAGACATATAATTTATATGGTATTTTAAATAAACATTGGTATTTTTGTTTGGGAATCTTTTATTAATTAAAATTACTTAAAATTTTAATAATTATAACAATTAGTGAAAATTTAACCAAAACAACACATTGCAAATTTTGAAAATTGTTATATATACATAATTACTTTTACTAAATATATTTTTCTGAAAATTTGTTGCCAAACTAGTTATTGTTAGAAACAGATGGGGCTTAATTACAATTCTATCCCTATTTGGGAGGTTGAGAGACATAAGTACTAAGAAATTCACAAACAGTTGCAAATGGAGACTTGTTTTTAACAAAATCAGTTCTTTGTCCAAATTCCACGCCAAAAATACAACAGTTGGGGGCAGGAAGATGGTTTAATGGGTAAAGTGCTGACTGCACAATCATGAAGACCTGGGTTCAGATCTTCAGCCTCCAGGTAAAAAGCTAGGCAGGGCTGGAGAGGTAGCTCAGCAGTTCAGATCACTGGCTGCTCTCACAGAGAATCTAAGTTGATTAGAGCCAACATGAGGTCCAAGACCATTAGTAAGCCCAGTTCCAGGGAATGCAATGTTCCCTTCTGGCCTCCAGATGGCACCAGACACGAATTTGGTACAGACATACGTGCTGCAAAACAAGAATTTTTTTAAAAAAATGTGATCAAGCATGGTGTTGTGCACCTGCAATCCCAGCTCTGGGAGGCAGAGACGGGAGGATTCCAGGTACTCACTGGCTAGCCAGTCTAGCTGTGTTAGTTACTTTTCTATTGCCGACAAAATACCATGATCAAGGAAACGTATAAAAGAGGGGTTTAATTTGAGGCCCATAATTCAAAAGGTTAGCGTCCATGAACACCACGGTGGGGCAGCATCCAGCAGGCAGGAATGGTGCTGGAGCAGCAGCTGAGAACTTACATCCTGATTTGTGAGCATGAGGCAGAGAGAGCTAACTAGGAATTGAATGGCTTTTGAAAGCTTAAAGCCCACCCCCAGTGACATACTTCCTCCAATAAAGGCTCACCTCCTAATCCTTCCCAAACAGTTGAGCCTCTGGGGACCAAGCATTCAAATATCTGAGCCTATGGGGGTGGAGGCATTATCATTCAAACCACCACACAAGCCAATTAGTGAGCCCTGGGTTCAGTTAAAAGTCCTGGGTTAAAAAAAAAGGTAAGGTGAGCAATGTTAAAGGAAGACTTTTGATCTCTGGCTTCTGTAGATACACACAGGGATACACACTGCTCACATGCACACACACACACACACACACACACACACACCTTATTTCCACACAATATCATAGGAATCTATCATCATACTATTTTAACAATTTTAGATTCTTCAAATTTGTTGAAAGCAAGGAATCAGAAGCCATCCTTGCAAAGAAGTTCAGTTTTAGAATCACTCATGCCCATTTCTGGGAAGAGTCATAAGGTAACCATTTACTATCAATCTTCAGTCCACGGAGAGTACTAGGAAGACACACAGCCTTGTCATGGGTCTGTCACCCAGGTGATTAAGATGCCGCCAGTATTTCTTACTTTTCACCGTGGTTTATTCCACAGAAAATCTCAAGAGCAAGCCATGTGTGAGTAAAATTAAAGGCTGTAAATTCGAAGCTGATAGGTTAAATTGTTCACCCAAAGTCACACAGTTCTATTTCTGCTACACATTATCTTTACTGTCCCAGGATTTCCCTTTGCATGCTGTGAATATGTTTTATTACCATTGGTTAATAAAGAAGCTGCACTGACCTATGGCAGGGCAGAGAATAGCCAGGTAGGAAACTTGAACAGAGATATAGAAAAAGAGTAGATGGAGTCAAGGAGATGCCACGTAGCTGCTGAAGGTGAAAGATGCCAGAACCTTACCTGTAAGCCACAGCCTTGTGGAAATACACAGATTAATAGAAATGGGTTAATTTAAGATGTGAAAGCTAGCTAGAAATATGCCTAAGCTATTGGCCAAACAGTGTTATAATTAATATAGTTTCTGTGTGATTATTTGGGTCTATGTGGCCAGGAAATGGAAGTACAGTCTCTGTCTACACATATTAGTCAAAATAGTTCATGTAAACACCATATCTAAGAGCAGAAAAACCCAAGTCTGAAGGCTAAGATTTTGTGCCTGTTAGATTCTAGCTGTCAGTGACTTTGAAAATAATGCTAGGAGATACAACTATATAGTTTTCTGTTGGGGTCCTGTGCCAGCCTGAACCCTAAATTATTTCTCCTGACCAGAGGGGAGGTATGGGAATAATCATACAACTCACATGGCTTTATCGGGAGGGAGATTCTCAGTGATTCCTCATGAAATCCTGAGTTCACAGGCTAAAAATTCCTCCCATTTATTCTCCAAACAGTCTTTATACCAAAATGTAAACTGAGGGGGAAATTTATTGCATTCTGTTTCCTAGGTAACCAGGTGAATGGTTGTGGTCACATCCACATCTACCTCTGCCTGCTCTGTCACATATGCTGAATTAACATCTCTTTTCAGGCATCCTCCAAATTACAAAGAAGGAGCAGAGCAACATCCTGACCCTTTGTTAGGGATGTGACCACCTCCTGTGTGGCAAGTGCAAACTATGGCCTGAGATTCTGGCCACCATACCATGTAGAATATGGATCTACATCTTTCTTTTGGAAGAAAAAAAAAACTCAATCAAATATCATTCTAAGGTTCTGGACCAAAAAGGGAGTAAATTCATGGGAAAAATTAGTGTAAGATCAACCCACAATGCTTGTGTCACTTTGTCAGAAATAGCTTGGTATAACTTTTTTTTTTTTTCGTTTTTTCGAGACAGGGTTTCTCTGTAGCTTTGGAGCCTGTCCTGGAACTAGCTCTTGTAGACCAGGCTGGTCTCGAACTCACAGAGATCCGCCTGCCTCTGCCTCCTGAGTGCTGGGATTAAAGGCGTGCGCCACCACCGCCTGGCTGGTATAACTTTTTTAAAAGCTAAGGTTGACACCTTACCATCAGTAAAGATGTTGGAATAGTAAGTAGGTGGTGGGATTGGTTCCTATGAGAACCACTGACCTAATCCAAAGCTTCTTGAGGTTAAGGTTCCTGTAAGCAACACAAATCTCCTGACCCATGTTTTCTTAGGAAATGTCTATGATTTGCACCTCTAGCTTCTTCAGAGTTGTAGTGCACGGTATGAATCATGAACTTCCTAGCCACAGGAAACATGCATCTTGCCTTAAGAGGTAAGTGCAAGGAACTACATCATGATACAATTTTAACTAGCTTGAGTTGCTGTAACAGCCTTCGGTTCTGTGGCCTGGAACTGTGACCAAGTTGACAGTTTCTGGTAGGGACTTTTTTCTTGGCTTTTAAGTGGCTGCCAGTTTGCTGTATCCTCCCTTGACAGACAGAGCAAGCTCTGGTGTCTTTGTCTCTTGTAATAGCACCAGCCTTGCCATGTTAGAGCCCCTGTACTCCCATACCTTATAACCTCGGCCACACTCTGTCACCTCCCAGCACTCCCATACCTTCTAACCTTAGCCACACTCCATCACCTCCATCACCACCTCGCAGTCTGCCTCTCGGCAGTCACATCAAGGATCAGGACTTTAGCATATGAAATGGGGGAGACACAGTGCAGTCCATGGCACATAAATCAAGATTATCTTCTGCCTGGATAATTTCTAGGACAAAATCCTGTTTAAGGAGACTGGTTTAATATTTCTAGAACCCCAAGTGCATGGATTATAATTATCATTCTCTCTCTTCTCTTTATGGATGAAAGTTTCATTTCACAATAAAACAAACTTCATTATGACCCATACTTCTCCCAATGAAGACTCTTGGGGAAGTTTTGGGGTTTCCAGGTAAACCAGTACTATTGCAATGTGTTTTTTTTAATTTGACAATTTCTTCTCACTTTTTTTTCTTATATGATTTATTTCAGCCTCAGCCTACAAAGACACAGGTTTTTGTTTGGTCATGTAGTCCTGCTTTTCTTAAAAAATATTATTTATAGAAGCATTCCACAGTGCTGAAGACGGAGGGGCTCTTTCAACTTAACAAGTGGGTATTCCTGCAGTGCTGATTTCTGACTGAAACCAACAGTGCTTCCTGTTGGGGCTGAGTATTGTACATCAACCTGCGAAACAAGAATAAACTAAAAAGTACCTTTCTTCTCAATGCTTTAGACACCGATGTACAGAATACACTTAGGGTCTATTTTTTCATTGCTGTGGCTTAGGGGAAATCCATAGACTACACAGAGCTTGAACTTTGCTATAAGAGTTTATGATGTTGAGAAGGTGTGAGGGGGGTTATGCATCCAACTTTCACTAAGTTAGTTAAAGAGAATTGAAAGCCAACGATGAGAACAGTGTAATAACCCAGCCGCAGTCTTTGTGAGCAGTAATTATAACTAAGAGTCGGAAACGTCAATGAAAAAGAACTTAGGATCTTTTACACATTAGCTATTCTAAGCACACACACCCCCCCCGCAACAGGTAGCTGCATTAATTGAGGGCAATTACATGTATCAGCTATCAAACACAATCATATTACTTAACAGCTAATGAAATTCAAAGGGAATATTGGGGTCATTTCTCGCAGTGGTGTTTTATATGTTTACCTAAGATCACAATATTTTTATATTGTTATTTATTCACTTTGGCAAAAGAATAGGCTAGTTATCACAGTTTATGCAATTTTAAAATACTTTAAAATTACATTTATCATACATGTGTGAAAAAAATGCATGTGGGAACATATATGGAGGTCAGAGGACAAGTTGTGGGAGTTGGTTGTCTTCTTCCATCCTATGGGCCCAAGGGGTGAAATCAGGTCATCCGTTTGGTGATAAGTGCCCTCACCTGCTGAGTCACCTTGCTGGCCCTGGCCTGTCTCCTCATGGTGAACTCTAAAAAATTAGCTTTTGACACACACACAACTAAGTTCTATAACATCCGTCATACTACATAGTCCTCAACAGTCATGTTAAAGAATCACACACATGCTTCTACACATATGTTTGAGTAGTAGTGCAGAACACACAGAGAGAGACATTTTAGAAGGTGACATATGCAGTTGAAACAACTGAATTCTGAGCTGGGTGTCTTGGCAAACACCTATACTTCTAGCAGTTGGGAGGTGGAGGTAGGACATTCAGTTCCAGGTCACCCTGATCTACACCATGAATCTGGGCCCAGATGGGGCTCCAAAAAGTCCTGTCTCAAAAAAGCCAAAAAATAAATAAGAAATTTAAATGAGGTATACAGGACAATACAGGTGGGTAAGCTTCACTATTTTGGAAAGTTTTGGTTTTCACATTTTATGACATGTGATTTGAGTTTGATTTTTGAAAATACAATAGACTTGGGCCAGCAAGATGACTCCGTAGTTAACAAAAATGCCTGCCTCATAAGCCTTGAGACCTGAGTTTGGTCCTGTGACATCCACATGAAAGTTGAGAGAATGGACTCCATTAAGTTGTCCTTTTATCTCCACATGCATGTGTGTTCCTGTACATTCTACATATGCACACACATAATAAATAAAAGTTAAGATTTTAATTATACAACAGATTTTAGAGCAGTTTTATTTACAGAAATATAGTTCATATAGTTATCATATACTTCCCATCCAGTTTGTCCTTACTAAAATGTTCACGCTGGCATGGTGTGTTTGCTATCATTAATGAACCAGTATTTACACAAAAACGTCATTGTTTACAGACTTCCCTTGTATAATGGAAACGTCTTTTTGTGTTATAGGGATAGCATTGCATATTTAGTTGTTGTGCCCTTAGACTACCTCTGGCCATAATAGTTTCTCAAATTGTTCTGTTTTGAAGATCTTGACAGTTCTGGAGAATTCTGTTTTAAGATTCATTTATCTTACTTTTATGTTATGAGTGTTTGTCTGCATGTGCGTATGTCTATTATTTGGTGCAGTACCCAAGGAAGTCAGAAGAGGGCTTTAGACCTTTTGGAATTAGAGTCACAGGTAACACTTGTGAGACAGCGTGGTGGGTACTGGGAAGCAAACCCAGGACTTTTGCAAGAACAGCAAGTGTTCTTAAAACCTGAGCCACTCTCCAGCCTAGTCAGATATTTTATAGGATGCCCTTCTTCCAATAGCTCTCTGAATGCTCCTTTTGCCATTATTCTGGGAGTGTGGGCTTGAGGAAGAACACCACAGAAGTGCAGTCAGATCATAGCAACATTAGTTACTGGCAACAGGATTTGTCATGGAGTTCAGACCACATAGTAAAGTGGCATCTAAGTGTTCAATTCTGACCAACATTCAGCATCAAACTAAAAACAGAGTACTTTTCCACAGAGAAAGCAGGGCTTGATTCCAAATGCTGAGTTTGTATTGTGATTCACCTCTATGTGCCTGCCAAGGGTGAAACAGCCTCTAAATCTGCCAGTGCCACGTCAAGCACAACTGGATTTGCAGGCTCATATGGCCTGGGTGGCATGGTGACTTGCTTACTAGTCTGGACCTGCGGGAGAGATGGCTCTTCTCCCACTGAGCACAGATCCTGCTATCCCATGCCCCACTTTCTGTAGGAAGGGCCAGATGTAGCAATTTACCTTTTATCTTAGAGAATGACATCCTGACATCCTAAAATTTCACTGAAATAGGATTTGGGGGAGATGTTCCACACTCATGACATTGAAGCCTTACCAACAGATACAGAGTGATTGTACTGACCAAAATAGGAGGAAGAGATTGATCAGGCAGTTTAAAGAGGGGACCTGGAAATGGGCATCTCTGCTTCTCGTTCTTGGCAAGCAGTTCAGTCTTGACCAGAAGCTGGGACTATTCTATCAGTTCTGTCTTGGCTGGAGGCCAGGTATATCAAAAGCGTTTAGGGGTTTTGGTTTGTTCTGGTTTTTTACCTTTTTAATCCTTTTATCTAATGTGATTGCTCATTTTGTCAAGCTGACACAACTTAGAATCACCAGGAAAAGGGTCTCAGTGAGGGTCTGTCTAGGTCAGGGGGGGCCTATAAGATGTATGGAGGGAATTGTCTTTATTAGGCTAGATCATGGAAAAAGAAACAGCCTAAATGTGGGCAGCACCATCCCCTAACTTTGGGTCATGGACTAACTATATAAAACAGAAGAAAGTGAGCTGAGCACAGGGAAGTACACATTTGTTCTCTACTCTTAGCTGGATGGAACTAGCTGCTTCGGTTCCTGCTACACTGACCATCTTGCAATGATGGACTGTAACTCAGAATTTTGCACCCAAATAAACTTTTCCCCCTAAATTTCTTTTGGCAGGGTATTTTATCACAGCAACAGGGAATAAAAACAAGACACATAGCAACCTAAGGAGCTGAGCTGCCTGGACACTATTGATCCTGAAGGTGTGCCCCAAAATCCAGTCCACCCACCAGAATGGAGAAGCATATGAACAATTCATGAGGCCAGTTGTCCTAATAAGCTCAACCCTGTAAAGCCTGACTAACAAAGACCTCACTGCTATAAAGAGCGCTGCTTGCTTCCTTTGTATTGAGCTCTCTTCTATTTAAACAAAACACTGTTCTAATCCTCACCCTTAAGTTGTCTTGAAATCCATTCTCTGGGTTTTCTGGGAACTATTGGCTTGGTGGCTGTTGATTTTCCAGGATTTTAGCACCTCCCGTCCCCCAGCGATGAACACTTGAGATGAAACAGTATCTGTTGAACTCAAGGATATCCCTCACTTTCTTCCCATTTCACGACGTTCTGCATATTTCATCAATGTAATGGATAAGGAAGAGATTCAATGGGAGGGAAAAGTGAACATGGAAACTGCTATGGACTAAATTACAACACAGAGCCCAGGAGTTAATTTAGTTTCATTGGGGCAGTAAAGCTTATTTCTAGTCTTGCCGGTTGAAAGTAAAAACACTTCTGGTTTTCTTTTAAACATGCATAGAAGAAACAAAGCATTTTCTAGATCCATAGTTAGTAAATTGATAGAAATATAAGTGGACCTACCATAAAAATGAGTTTGAGACTTCAATGCCATTGTCCAGGATCCACTTGTGTTCTCTAGATGCCAGTATGTAAGCAGGAATGGGATATGATAGGTATGATCACCGATGCCAACTTCAAGTCTGACAGGGCACTAATCTTTGCAATCCCTCCAAAAAATGGTATTGTTTCTGATTTACTTATTGCCTGGCCAGAACTTCCTAGATTGCTCATCTCTTTGCTAAGCCTTTAGATGCTTTCTATGGTATATATCCACATAGTTCTCAAACTTCCACTTCCTTCAGTGTGGGCGGGCACTTCTGGGTGGATGGAGAGGAAATGAGCAATGGCATTTCACTTGCCTCCTTCTCACAGAGGATTCCTAAACCCATCCCGTAATTATTTTCCAAGTTTAATCTAACAAAAAAAGATCTATTCCGTATATAAACATACCATGAAGATATTTTTTTAACTTTTAAATAAAATACTAAATCCAGGATCTTTATCTGTTGTAGGGTTTCTACTGCTGTGAAGAGACACCATGAGCACAGCAACTCTTATAAATGAAAACAGTTAATTGTGGTAGCCTGCTTACAGTTTCAGAGGTTTAATTCATCATCATCATGGCAGGGAAGCAAGACAACATGCAGGTAGACATGGTGCTGGAAAAAGAGCAGAGAGTCCTCCATCACAGGCAACAGGAAGTGGTCTGTCTCACTCAGAATGGCTTGAGTA
>JAQHUG010000087.1:5254628-5278557 GCA_028555095.1 Dicrostonyx torquatus | reverse complement strand
TGTGTGTGTGTGTGTGTGTGTGTGTGTGTGTTTCTTTGGCACTGGTTTCAGAATCAGGGTGCATTTCTTTGGATCTGGGTTCAGGACTAAAGTGTTTCTTTCCCTGGCTCTGGTTTCAGAACCAGGGTGAGTTTCTTTCACTGGCTGTGGTTTCGGAGCTAAGGTGGGTTTCTTTGGCTGGCCCTTTTACTCTACAGTTATCTCAAATACATTCCAGTATAACAGTTTGTTTGCTTGTTTGTTTTTGTTGTTGTTGCTGTTTTTGTTTGGGGGGGTAACAGAATGAATAAAATAGTAAGGTAGAGGTATTTTAAAAATACTTTGGTGGGAAAATCAAGTAGACGGTATAAATGCTTGTTATAGATCTCAGTGGCTGTCTGATCATATTCTCCACTCTTGGGTTGATAAAAGTTAATAGTCTGTACCTTCCATAAAGATTTACCCAGTAGCCACAATGAAGTTACCTCAACACAGAGGCTGGCAATAAATGGCTATTAAAAGGAACTGAAGCTAGCCCAAGCAGCTTGCTCCTAACTTGTAACATTCTAGCTCTCCATATCCAGGGAAGTTTTAATCGGCCTTGTAGGATGTTTAACACTAGAGTGTGTTCCCCGATCCCTGGACATCAGTTTAGTCACATCCTTTAATATTTAACTGCAGGCAAAAGGGCTCTTTCAAAGTGACCTCACCAAGAACATTCAATGAAGACCAAGTTCAAGCTTATCAGTGTGACTTGGCTTTTTATGATCTGACTTCCTACGTTCCAGAAGACCCACCGCTACCTACCTGCTCTGCCCCTGAACCTCTTGCAGGCTTCCCAATCGTCTCTGCCACGCCATTCCCGACACTGCAGCTCTGCGCTGGAGGCTGGGGCTAAGCCTACTCACTCATCTACTCACCGTGGTGTCTGCGCCTCCACTGTCTCAGAGACGACACACGTTTCATGTTAGCTCCTGGAAGCCTGCTAACATCAGACCTTTGCTCTTACTCTGAAGTAAAAACTACCGTACGAAACAATATAGTAGTCAAGATGACACACAGGGCAGCGCTTGCAGCACTGTGACCCCACAGCTGCTCCTAAGGCCACGCGGGCTCCGGAGGCTGCGCTGTCACTCAGGAACCAGTGCCAGCCGGGGTTCTACGGAGACGTCTAACTCCCTGGGACCCTTCACTAACAGGGCCTTCCATCACCACACCTCCCGCCGGGGTCCTGCCTTCCACCCCCACTACTCCCGCCTGCCCTCCCCGGGGTGAGGCGCTGCTCCAGCTAGCAGGATCTGAACATGCGCAGTGGACGCCTGTCGCGCGCTGTGCCCGGCTCCGCAGCTCCGGCCGTTCTGCGCAGGCGCACCCGCCATCCGGCCGCCTCGCCTCCTGCCACGCCCCCTCGCCGTAGGTCAAAGGTCGCAAGGGCGGGCCCCAGTGACGCTCCCGGAAGCGCAGTGAGGACCTCGCGAGTCGCGGGTTAGCGCAGCCACGGCTCCAGTCGGCCGGACCACAGGGCTCGGCGTGGCGGCCCATGAGTCGGGGAACCATGCCTCAGCCCGGAGCGTGGCCCGGGGCGAGCTGCGCGGAGACGCCGGCCCGCGATGCGGGGGCCGCGGCGCGAGAGGGCGGGAAGGTGACGATCAGCACGCAGCCCCGGGCCGCGATGCGGTGCCCGGCCGAGCAGTGAGTGAGCTGGGCGGGCGAGGGCGCGGGGCTGCCGTGGGCAGGAGGCGAGCTGGATGGAGTCGGGGTGCCGAACCTGTCACAGCCGGGTCACCCGGGCCGCCCCACTCCCGCTGTGACAGCTGTCCATCCCTACAGTGAGGGAAAGCTCTAGGAATTGGGGGAAGAGCTCCGAAGGGAGTCTTGGTTAATGAGCGACTCACTCTCCGGAGCCCTTTCCTCTAGCCTAGCTCTGAGGAAGTGAGGTCGCCCCTGTCACAGCCCCAGAACCGCCTCGCGACGTCTTCTTCCCGGGAAGACCCGTCGCCACTCGAAGAGAGTCGCACCTGTTGGACAGACTTTGCCCACAGGCTGGCCTTCTCCGTTTTACCACTTCCGAGCCTGGCAGGGCGTCCCCTCCGCCCATTGTTTTTAAATCCACACAAAAATCAGCGCTGACTTACTTGGCCTAAGTCAGAGCATTTCCATTTTGCGTGAGCTGGAGGTGTCTGTGCTTCAGAGTTCACTTGCATATGCCTCTGGACTTAGAAAATTAAAAGCTCAGCCAGCCAGTTTGACTGATTTTCTTTCTTTCTTTTTTTGTTTGATTGATTTATTTTATGTGTAAGAGTGTTTTGCCTGCATGTATGTCAGTGTACCGCGTAAGTGCCTGGTGCCTGAGGAGGTTAGAGGAGGGTGTTGAACCCCAGGGATTAGAGTTACAGATGGTTGTGAGTCACCAGGTGAGTTCTGGGAACCGAACCCCTAAGCCATCTCTCTTGCCCCGAACAAGTTTTCTTAATCGACCCAAAATTTAAATCGTAAGGTATATCTAAATGGACCCTCAGAGCTCTTTTAATCTCCCAAAAGGGTCTTTTGAAGTCTTGTTAATGAAGATGTGATATAATAGCTCATTTGCGTGGTGCACTGGGGTGGGCTTTGTTCGCTTTTATTTACTGAGCACCCAAGTGTGATGGTAATTATTCGTGTAAGGAGTTAATGGTGACTGCAGAAAGATTTAGGGTAGGAGGCCTTAACTTTCTCCCTGAGCTAGCTGGCAATTTAAGACTTAGTGACATTGGCAGTTAGCTTTGGGACTTGGAAAGCTTTTAGCTCTTTATCTGGGTCAGCATTCTCTGAGTTCTGGGCATAGTTGCTGTGTCTTCTATAGTTAATGAATTTATATATCCTGGCTTTTGCACGAAATGTCCTGAATGTCCTGATTCTTAAATAGGGACACTTATTTTTCTTTATATTGAATTCCATATACATGTCTGTGTGAGTTGTTCTAATCTATGCTGCCATGTAGAGACTATATAGGTTCGAGACCGAGGATGTCTCTTGCCTCTGTTCTTCCTCTGGGCCCAAGTTGGTTCCCAACTGCTCCTACTGTCTGCCTTCCTCTTGTCCTGAGCCCTTCACTAGATGCCTGGCAACTCAGCCTTGTCCTAGCAGTCTTGCATGGCTTGAAAGACCCCTGAACGTTTGGGACCAGATTTCTGTGTTTTTCACGAGCACCTTGGAGAATGAACCCCAGAGGAAGGAGTCAGCATAGTCCTGTTAGTAGTCCTAAAGCTGAAAGCCTGTTGTCACCTGACACTCTGAGGAAACAGTTGCATGTTCTGCAGGCACAGTTTGTCCAGGGAGACACAGGTAGGGGATTTTAAGACCAAGTTTCTAGATGCTTGGTTGCTTGGGTGAAAAGCCCCCCCCCCCCCGCCCCACAATTACTTCCTGACCTCCTTAGCAACAGAGGCATGATTTATATGGACAGCAGACTTTACTACCTCCATGTTGGTAGTTTGTGGTTTTATTAGCTTAATTTCTTTCTTACTGCCTGTGTTGCCTTTAATTATCCCATTCTCCTTTGACTCTTCATCAGGTGCAGAAATGAGGGTAGTGTAACTTAAAAATGTTGCTATTTCAACATCACACCACTGGCCTGCTCCATCTGTCCGAATCACCTATTTTTCTTTGTGAGGTGTTCTTAGGGTCATGCATCATAGAAACATTACGTAGTTCACAGTATAATAGATGCATATGTAGTACATGCAGCTTAATAGATGAAGTGTAAATTTAGATTAATATTGTTTAAAATGTACTTTAGAAATCTGTTTTGAACTCTAGGATCAGATCTTTCCACTCAGAATCATTGAATATATTTGCACCTTAAAATAGGGAACACGGCAAGATTAAGATATAATTTGCGATATTCTATGGAGTCATTTTTTTTACTGCATTTGAGGGGGAATTAATTATGAATCCAAATGATAGCCAATCTCCTGCAGCTTAATTATGTGTCTGGGCTGTGACTCTGAAGGGTACGATGGATGACTCTAGTGTCACAGGCTGCTCTGATTTCTGTCCAGTAAGCTCACTGCATTTCACAAGGGCACGCCTGGGGAAGAGGGACCATAAACCACATGTATACACTGCTCGCTGAACAAGCCCCAAGGATGGTTCACAGGAAAACCTGGGGTCCCTTTTGAAGACCAGACAAATTTCCTTTCTGCAAGCTCTCTGGCCACTCATGTTACAGTTCTCTTTCACCACCCCCCGACCCTGGCCTCGAATCCTTTCACGTTTGGTTTCTGCTCCATCTGTGGAGTACCCTTAGACAATTACATCACACTAGATGTAGTTAGTGAATTCTCAGCCTGCCCCATGCACTCTCTCTGTCTGTTTGAGGATGGAACTGGAGTTGAATCTGGTATTCCTGGTGGGTGGGCTATGTGGGGAGGGATACCAGTAGTCTGTGAAGCCCTGTGAAACTGAGGGCAAGCTTGTGTTTCCATGCTACAGTATGGATTCCTAAAGGGTCTGTGAGCACCCCCTGCCCTCCAAGTATTATGCTGTTTTCAGGGACTGCCAGGGCCACTGTTGTGGTATGTGTTTTCTGCCCTTGCCTAGTCTACTTCTCAGAGAGCAGGGTGAGAATAGGTATAGTGGTGGGGTCGTAGTGGAGCCTGTCTCCTTTCCTCAGCCGAGGAAGAACCTCCATCAGGAATCATCTAGGATGTCTCCAGACCTCATTGCTGGAGATGGCTGTGTTGTCCTTGTGCACTTCTGGAAGTCACATGGAGCGGAATGAGTTGGACGTGGAAAGTCCACTTGCAGAAGTGGGTGGAATTTTGGCCTAGGTGCTGGTACTTTCCTGCATTTGCTGCGTTGTTTACCCCTATCTGCAGTCACTGAACAGTGGAAAAAGGCTAGGTTGAGTGGTCTTTACTTTTCCTGTGTCTGTGTGGGAAGGAAGACATGTTGGTGTCACAGTGGTTGATTCTGTCTCAGCAATACTGCCTGAGCCATTAGTCTTCTAGGGACAGACCAAGTTACATATGAACTGCAGGGCTCCAGTTCAGACCCTTTTTCTTATGAAGAAAACATTTTAAATACATCTTTTTAAAGCAAAAAACATTGTCTTGTAAGCTGTGTGTATAAATTAGAATTGTTTTCATTTCATGACTTGAATCAGAAATTGAAAATATGGCTTCATTGAGCTCTGCCTTTAATTTGCCATATTCTTGGAAATAATATGATTTTGTCTGTATTAGTGAGCATTTACAAAAAAGTCTCTCTCTCTCTCTGTTTTTTCAAGACATGGTTTTTCTGTAGCTTTGGAGCCTGTCTTGGAACTAGCTCTTGTAGACCAGACTGGCTCAAACTCACAGAGATCCTCCTGCCTCTGCCTTCCGAATGCTGGGATTAAAGGCATGTGTCACCATCGCCTAGTTTACAAAAAGTCTTAGTTGCATTTAATGGTCCGGTCCTGTAATGCCAGTACTCTGAAGGTGGGACGGACACACACACACACACACACACGCACGCACGCACGCACATCTTTAAAATTTCTTGATGTAGAAGCCTCTGAACTGAGTAATAGGTACTAGTTATTAGCTTACTCAATTTGGTGTGTTGCTTTCAGAGTAAACTAGTTTAAGCTCGTGAGATAATAGGTAAGTAGTATTTTATGGAACTTGAAAACAGATTCTTCCAAATAATGCTATGGAGCTACACTAGGTTATTTCTAGTTAGGATTTATTATTATTTTATTATCTGCACAGTTTAAAAGTAACTAGCATGTCTGGACATTGGGTCGTTTTTCTCTTTACTATTTTATAGCTGTCATGTTTATAGGAGAGAAGTTTTTTGCTGTGGTGCTCTTCTGAGCCTTTGGGGTTTGTGGCCTCTGTTCTTTGCCAGAGTAGACACATCTTTACCAGTAACAGTTGCCATCCTTTCGAGCTGTCAGCATCGATGACTTTATCTTAATATCCCTTTTCCTTGCATTGTTTCATTATCTTCCCTTCCCATAAAAAACAACAACAAAAAAAAAAACAGATCTCCACCTGCTTCACATTCCCAGCTTTAAATATTATTTTCTTTTGTAGTTGTTTTCAGTGTAATATGTTGACTCTTAAAACATCAAGACCATGGTTTTGTTTTGTTCTAGTATTGGGGATAAAATCCCAAGACAGAGTTTAAATGGAACCATTTTATTTCATTCTTTACTGTTCTAGAGAGTGAGCTCCAGAGAATGGGGCATGCTAGGCAAGTGCTGTTTCTTCCTTTCTTCCTAGGTGGTGGTGGTGGTGGTGGGGTATTTCATCCTGGCTGTCACACGCTTTCCTTTCTGGCTGTGTTGATCTTCATTCCTTAAAATTAGCATTTTCTGTTCTCAAAGGAAACAGCTTTGGGTTCTTTCTAAAGGCCCACATTACAGCTTGCCTTTGGTGGCCAAGGAAATTAGCAAATGCTGATGCAAGAATCTGGGTGAACTGTCTGGTTGCTGAAGTAGCTTGTAGATGCTGTGGGCTTGTTAGCAGCTTCTGCTTTGCTCCTCTTGTGAGAACTGTGTCTTGAACACTGCCTTTTACTGTCACCAATTCCTGTGCTGTTTGGCTTTCCCTTTGCACTCACCTCTCCTGATTGTTCGGCTGTCTTTTTTTTTTTTTCTTAAATTCTTTTCCTATTGGCCCTTTTAGGAATTTGTAGTTGTAAAATGCTTCTTTGGATTGCCTCTTCTGAGCACTGGGGTTGTGATTATGATTTTGGTTATTTTGTGAACTAAGAGGACCAGAGAGGAGACAAATGTTCATGCAGGATGACCACAGAATTTGCCTGAAATGCAAATATCTGATAGGCGGTTAGAACTTAGCTGGAAGAGGAACCACAGACTGTACAGCTCTTACCAGCCTTCTCATTGAAGCTGAGAAAGCGAAGGGCAAGATTGGGGAAGTGTTTGTCCAAAGACAGCTTCTGAGAATTTAAATATATTAAGAAAGTGATTTGTATTAATGACTGTTTTTGAGAATCAGAATTTTTCTAATGGGGTTTGACAGAAAGATGTTATTAAATTTATGAGAGAAGAATGAAAACCTGTGGTCATATTTTATTTTTGGCCTTTGTTCTGTTGTTCCCATGCATCTGTTTGCTTTTAACTTTGGCGCAAGCTCTGTAGGTGACATCATGCCTTTTGCCTGAAATGTCACTGGAACATATGATAACCTGTTCTCTTACCACCATACTGCTATATGTACACATACATACACTAGGGAAAACAAGGATAAGAAATGATCACTGGGCAAATTGTTTATTGATACATATCAGTGGTAAATGAAAATTAACAGTAGCTAATCTTTTTGAGTACTCATTTTAAGTGTGTCTTTCTCAACAATAATCCTATGAAGTAACTGCTCTATATAGAGGTAATAAGGGCTGGGTAAATGGTAACTAACCTCTGCCAGCCTGACTTGAATGTCCATAGCAAGTGTTGCTCTCTGTAGAGGGTGGGCCCACACAGCATGTGTCAGGATGTGGTAGGAAAGAGACAGGATTCTAAACCTGTTGGGATGAGAGAACGCCTGTAGGAAGTCGCAGGTGTAAAAGTACAAAGCAGTTGTGACTGTTTGGGCTGGGTTCAATTACCAAATCCATGCTGGAGGGAAGTGGTGGATATATAATTTATATATATTTCACACACACATATATAACTCATGTGTATGAGTGTTCATATATATGAATGACAAGGTCTTTGTATACTCTAGGCTGGCCTTGACATCAAGATCTGTCACAGCTTCTTGAGTACTGGGAGTATAAGCCTGTACTACCACGTCTACAAGGTGCAGGTTTAGACATCTGTTCTTTCACAGTTGGGAGACACTGAATGATTGCATAAGGTTCTTGTTAGATTCCCACTGCAGTCCACTCTCTAGCACCCTTCTTCGTCTGTCTCTCCTGGTCTGCTGTTCTGTCTCCCAGCTCCGTCTGCCAGGCCATGTCCACAGATAAAGAGATCAGAAGCAGAAGTACCATACTCGTTCACTTGGCTCCTTCTCTTTGAGCCTGGCACCTCTTCCTTCCTGTATTCCACTGTATTTGAAGCTCCTCTCTCCCCAGACTGCTGTGAGCATGGGGCACTGTCATGGGAAATATGGGGAATTGGAGGTCTGCATGCTCCTTATGTGGAATCTCCTGATTTTTAAGCTCAATGTGTTGCTATTCCTTCAGATGGACTTACTTCTTCCAGTTCCTGAGCCTTCAACTTCCTCCTGGCTTACTTTGCCTTGCCTAGCTGCCCCTCCAGCAGCCTTGGGCTTCCCTGCCTGCACCGTTTGCCCCTCTGCCTCCCCCCGGTTTTTAACATCCATGTCTCCACTTTCAGCAGATAGCTGGGTTCTGTTCCCTTTATTGTTGTTTGGGGCTAATAGTATTTTTGAAGTGTTGGGATTAATACTGAAGCTGGAACGTGCTAGGCAGCTCTAGCCAGGCCTCTAAATATTCAAGGAAAGGGAGGCATTTTCAAAGTGGAAGCCCCATTCATTATCTTTGTCTAGAATTTTCCCCCTTCCTAATATTTAGTATTTTACCAGAAGCGATTATATTCTTTAAGAATAGTGGTAGCCTTTAACGCTTGTGGGAACATAACAGCATTTCTGTTAAGGGAACAGGAGAAAGCCTAGTTTAGGAGGCTTATTATAATTGATTCCCTCTTTTTATGTTTTGAGAGTTGTTGCTGTCAGAATTGCTTATAACATTAGAAAAGTCGGCATTCCTGTGTAAATTATTTTATTAGCACTATTTCTGCTTTTGGAACTTGGTGGAATCATTTCAGGAGTGTTACCGATTAAGATGAATGCTGGTCGATTTTAGTTGAATTGGCCTCGGAGTCCTTTGATATATGAATGGTTTCATTTAAAGGAAGCAGTTCTGAAGCAGAAGAAAGTGTTGAGGTAGAGACACTAGCATTCTAGGACCCATATTTTATTACTGTGGCATCGTGTATATGAAAACAGTTATATTTCTGTGTCGTAAGCATTTCATAGCAGCTATATGTTATCACACATTGGGAAATGTCAGTGAACAGAGTTTGAAAATATCTACTTTGGTGTGATTTCAGCGAGGAGGACATGTACCGTGCGGCAGATGAAATAGAAAAGGAGAAAGAATTGCTAATACATGAAAGAGGGATATCAGGTATGTTTGGAATTGTTTTGTTTGTAGACTTTTTTTGTTTATAGAAAATTCAGTTAGATTAGTATATCTGCTTTCATGAAATGTGGCCTGTATTTCCTAGGAGGTCCTCTCCTACATGCAGTCTCTTCTATATGAATCACCCACTTGGCTGACATGGATTTAGGGAAGACTTTTCCCTGCATCTCTTGAGTCTCCCTTCTCTCAGTTTATTTCTTTACATCCTTACAACCGTTTGGATGTGAATACCCTTTTCATTTTCAATTGCGAGATATTTTGAGAAGTTAGCTATACACATACATATCTTTGTCTGAAGAAGGCCTTGTAATCTGACTACAGCAAAATGGCCATGTGCTGATAGTACCAGTCATTTTGTGACTGTACACAGGGTGCTGCTCTATCAGACTTGCTCTTCTCACTCCCATGAGTGCTCCTGGTGTGGGCTTGGTGCTCCTCCTGGCTCCCTGGCCTGGGGTGATCTTCCCAGGCTACAGGTGAAGTGTGTCCTTCCATTACAGGCGGGCCTTTGCAGAGACTGAGGAGAGCTCCATAGAGTGTGTGTGAATGTTACTGTCTTTTCACTGCTTGTGTAATTCACATTTCTACTGTTTTTGAGAACTGGCTTCTATTTCACTTAACGGCTAACAAAAGCTTTATTGTAATTAGGAAGCATAAGGTTTTGATGTTTTCTGAGTCTTACTCCAGAGCTGGTCAACTTCCCAGTGTGGCAGAGACGTGTCATAGTGGTCCTCCCTAGAACTTCATAGGATGCTCAGCCTCCACAGCGTGTTGCTCCAAATCACTCAGGGCACAGAACACTGTTGGGGTATAATGCTCTTGTGTGTGCTAACGTTGAAGAACCTCCTGTTCTTCGCTTCCACTTTCTAGGCTCTGTTGTGATTCCTTTCTGTCCAGCATTGTTCCGCACACAGGCATCCAAACTCTTCAGTGTGTCTTGTGACATGCAGCTTCAGTTTGACAGCGCTCCTTATAGCTCAGTCCTACTGAGCTCTCGCTCTTCCTTAGTGTCCTGTAGCAGCACCACCTCCTGCACGGCAGAGCTCAGACCAAGACCAAGAGTGCTCTGATTGTCTTTGTTGGTGAAAAGATATCTCATCTAACATTGCTCCATAAAGAAAGGCTTTCCAGGCCTTGACCTCCTATCCAGCTTTATAAACAAAGATCTATTGGACCTTTTGGGTTTACGTTTGTCTTTGGCAGCTTTCATGCATGCTCAGTAGTTGGGACAGAAACTGTTTGCTCCTAAAACCCAGGTTATTTCCTACCAGACCCATTGCAGAAGAATTTTGAGATTCCGATCCTAGTCTGTCTTCTGAGAGTCCCAGCTTCCTGGAGGAGTCTCAGTTTTGTTCTTACCCTTTGAGGTATGATGATTATATTCATCGCTTATGTGATGCATAAGGTCCAGACCTTGCTTCCTTGAGTGCCTTCTTACCACTTTTGGGTTTTTACTTCCTTAATTTTTTTTTTTGCTTTTGGTTTTGGCTGTAGAAGTAGTCTTCTTCCTGGAAGCAGCAATAGGAGCCTGTATAGTTTACAGTTAGAGGAGGGTGTTGTACTCAGTGAGCTGATGAGGTCAAAGCTGCCTTGTCCTGTGCCTCCATCTCCTAGTCTAGTCAGCCTGCGGGGACTGCTGGTGTCCTCCCAGGTACGGTAGCCCAGTGGAGTTCAGGTACCATTCCACTGTAGCCGTGCAAGTACGTTATTTCCCCAAGCCTTCCATCTCATGCAGACTCTGAATCAGGACAGGACCAGCTTTCTGCCTTGGCGGCTAGCCTTTATAAGAGCCCCGGGCCAGCCCTACCCTGTGACCTGAGATAGTAGGATTCCCCAGCCATGCCCAGGAGAGAGGACGGCTGGAAGGAGCCTTCCTGTCTGGAAGCCCTTCCTCTGCTGGTAGAGTGCATTATCTCCAGCCTCTGTCTGGCAAGAACTTATGGCCCAGAAAGGGTCCTGACTGTGCATTAGCAGTTCTTCCTGTGTGGGGGAGGTGAGGAAAGGCAGATATGTGGGAGCACTTCCTTATTCCGAGCAGCCTCTTAACAATTATTTCTTGAATTTCAGAGATGAAAGGTCTTTATTTGAGGGTTGGTTGTGCAACAGTGATTTGTGGTCTCTCTCACTTCTAGGTTATCCCTGATGTAGTCCACGCAGAAATATGCCTGGGTTATTTGTGCAGGGATTATTTCCCCCTTTTTAAAAATGTTGATTTTTCTTTAAGAAATGGTGAACAGTGAGGGTTTTTTGTTTTTTGTTCTTTTTGAATAGGCAGTTTTTATACTATACTTTAAAGACAAATTGCTTTCCAAAACTATAGGGAGGCTTTGGTGCTCCTTGGTCATTCTGGCTTCCACTGGTCTTTTCTCCTCCTGAAGAAGTCCATTCAGGGTGGGATCTTTGTGTTCACTATCTTACATTCCCAGTTATGGCACAGTGCTCAACATGATTAGAACTCAGTGAATATATGTCGAATCGAATGAAACACTTATTTCACATACTAGATATGCAGGCTTACTGTGTTCTGAAGTACTTCTAAGTTCATCTCCTAAAACAATTGTTAATATCTATGTTCTTAACAGTTTAAAAAAAAGCCAAGATGAACCCAAGAATTTGCCTATTTTCCTTTTGAAATAACAAACTGTCATAACAAACTTGCACATAGTCATATGTATGTGTCAGTAAAACATAGTCATAGGTATGTATCAATACATCAAACCTCGTCCGTTCAATCAAGAAAATCTTAAGGCCCTTGATTTAATCCTCAGTACACACACACACACACACACACACACACACACACACACACACACGAAGGGTCTTAGGGAAGAAGAGAACTTAAAATTATTTTTTTTAAAAAAAAACTGGTAGCCTTTGTTTAATCTTGAGGTGTACTAGCTTTGGGGGACATCAGAGGAAGTCTGTGGATTAGCCAACAGCAAGAGCTCTGTTTCTTTTTGGCTTATTAACTATAGTCTTTTAGGTTAATACAAATATATTTTTTGTTAGGTATTATCTCTGCCTAATAGATATGAAAAATTACAGATGGTGGAAGTATTTTCTTATGGTTCATATACTTGATTCTGATTATAAAAGTGTTCATAGATACCCTTGGGTCAGGTGAGTGTGAGCTGGGAGGCTCTGCAGCTCTCTTGAGCAAGGAAGGGCTGCTGCCGACTCAGGATTTAAGTGAGCAGCCTGACTAGCTGCTGTGTGAAGAATTGTCTGGGGGTGTGGTGACAAAGGGTTCCATTGAGAGACCACCCTGGCTACTGGAGGTGATGTGGTGGTGACCGTGGCTAGAGGCATGGGCAGTAGTGGGATTCAGGAAATTTTAGACTAGAGAAAGTAAGGAGTGAAGGGTGGACTCCCCTGAGTGCCTTTATGTCCATACTCTGGTGCATTACTTGTTTGTTGATTGTTGCCATTTTCATTCTTCAGCAGAACCCAGGTTAAGTGTGGCTCCTGAAATGGATATTATGGATTACTGCAAGAAAGAATGGAGGGGAAATACTCAGAAAGCCACGTGCATGAAAAAGGTACAGCCAAGTTTCCTGAGTTCTTCAAACTGTTTGTCATAAGTTACATATCATATTATGTTTTTTTGACATTGGTTAAGACAACTACTATAATAAGACAATGCTGTAAATATTAGAGTTCTAATTTTAGAGATGAGGAAACAGACTGCAAAGATAAGGTCTTGTTTGAAGTCACAGTATTAATATAGAAGCAACATCAGTTCTTCAGGAACTGTCTTTGGATAACACATAGCTGTGCGTTGAGAATCGAGCCAGCCAGCGGTGGTTCTCTTTGAGACCTTTGGGAATGCCCTCCTTAACTTGGTGTTGTAAAAGCCTAAAGGACAGGCAGGGGTGACTCTACACCGCCTGTGTTTGACACATGCTGTCTAAACCCTAGGGTACAGAATTCTCCTGTACTCTTTTTGTAGAGGAATCTTGAACCACTTCCCTCATTTAAGGTGTGCCAGGAGCTACCTTCACTTAGTTCCACTGCATATACTGGCAACACTAACATGGTTTCCAAGACTGGCGTGGTAGTGGAATTGCGGCGTACCCTCTGGGCTCTACCTATAGAATGTGTGTATCCGCATCCAGCATTGCTTATTCAGAGGGTAAACCATGTGAAACTGCCTCTGTTAGACCGGTCGTTCTTGAGCTACAGAACTGGCAGGGTACCTAGTACTTAAGGTTCTATCTTTTGTTACTTTTTTCTTGGATTATTTGCATTTTGAATTGAACATACTTCTTGTGTTTTAGAAATATTTACCAATCTTTTTGATTTTTATTATTTATATTTATGTGTATGCGTGTTTTGCGACCACGTTTGTCTATACTACGTGTGCAATGACTTCAGAGGCCAGAGAGGCTCTGGGACTTTAGTTACCGGTGATTGTGGGCTGCCATGCGGATGCTTAGATTTGAATCCAGGTCCTCTGGAAGTGCAGCTAGTGTTCTTAACCATTGAATCATTTCTCTGGTCCATATTTGACAAAATCTTATTTGGTAGAAAAATAGTCTGTAATTCTTTTGTTTAGGGTTTTAACTTTTTCAAAATTTATTTACTTTTCCTCAGCTTTTTTTTTTTTTTTAAAGAAGATATTATTCATCTTTTAGGGTTCATCTCAGGTCCCCAAATGCCTTTTACCTCTTGGAAATCTGAGAGAAAATGCCAGTCTCAGCCCTAATTCTTGTAAATCTGTATCCTAGGCTCTTGTATATGAACTGGACTTTAGTGCCTGCTGAAGATGAAAGACTCACCTTTTAGAGGCCTGCTGACCATGCTATCAGCTACTCAGGTTCCCAACTTGCCACCCAAAAAACTGAGTTGGATCATGAGTCTATTTTCTCACCTTCCCAGAAATGCCTTCACTGACTAGTAATTTATTCTGTTGCCGCAATCTTTTCCAAAGATCTGGTTTAACCATTGGCATATTAAAGTTCAGCACTGAAGATACTCATGTTACCCATATATACCATATTGAAAATGCATGGGAGAACCATTCCTCTCTGGGGTTGGAAAGATGTGACCAGTCAGAAAACTGATCAAAGCACCCACATAGAGGTGCAGCTCTGAGAGCGGTGGTGGAAGGTGGCTGTTGTCAGTGCCTACTAACTTCAATTCTTGACTTTATGTTAGTCCTTATTTGCTTAATTACTTGTGTTTAGTTTTTCATATTCTTTTGGAAGTGTTTATAAATCCAAATTAATTTTTTTTAAAGAGTTAGACCCATCTCTGAAATAATTACTATGTGCAATTTCAGAACTGTAAGATGCTGTGGATCTGAACCTTTTCTATCACCCTATGATGTAGCTGTGGTATCAGATTGTGGTGCATTACTGCTGAGTTTGTCATGATGCTGTTTTAAACAAGCCTGGACCGCCAGTCATGCAGTCACAGTACTTGTTAGCTGACTATGTCACTCTTCTGTGTAGAATAGTGTGTTGTGATGCCAGCAGTAACTTTATATATTCATGTTTGCTGTATCTCTTGACTGCATTGTTGTCTCATGCTTGACTTTAATCTCTTTTTTTTTTCACTGTGGCTTGTTAGCCCAATTACCCTGCTAATACTCAGTAAGAGCCTATCCAACCCAAGTATAGTAGGATATACCAGCTAGGTTTGTGCAAGGGCACTCTGTGTCCCAGTGGTGACATTGCCTGCAACTTATTCAGAATGTATTACCATCGCTAAGTGACATATGCCTGTATGTGTACACACACACACACACACACACACACACACACGAAACTAAGGATTTTGTTTATTTTTAAATCTGGAGATAGAAATCTGCATGTTTCCCCTCCTTTTCCTGTTCTCGTTATTAAAGCATTTGGGATTAATTAACCACAGATGAAACCTTTCTGTATCACCAGTGAATGATGAGTGCTTCCTCAGTTGCTTAGGAAGGGCTAGTGCTGGATGATTAATTTTCTGTCAGCTCTGTTGCATTTGATATAGATCAGCGGTTCTTAGTCTGTGGGTCGCAACCCCTTTGGGGGTGGCATATCAGATATCCTACATATCAGATATTTACATCATGAGTCATAAAAATAGCAAAATTACAGTTATAAAGTAGCAACAAAGTAATTTTATGGTTGGGGTCACCACAACATGAGGAACTGTATTAAAGGGTCACAGTGTTAGTCACAGTGTTAGGAAGGTTGAGAACCACTGTTATAGATGTTGAGATTTCATACAGCATCAATATTTTAAAATAAATGGAATTATAGTTAGAGATTTGAATGTCTAACAAGAAAGGCTGAGCTATTCTTGTTTCCCACTTCCCAATGATTTAGGACAGTTTTTTTTTTTTTTTTTTTTTTCTGTAGGAATGGAACTTTTCTTGCTCTTTCAAGCCAGTAATCACCATCTGAACTCTTTGATGTTTTCTCCCAAGGGCTACGAGGAAGTTTCTCAGAAATTCACATCTATAAGGCGAGTTCGTGGTGATAATTACTGTGCGCTGAGGGCCACACTGTTCCAGGCCATGAGCCAGCTCACAGAACTGCCCCTCTGGCTTCAGGACCCGGAGCTCATGCTGGTACGTTGCTGCATGGATCTGAATCCCCATGTTTCAGGAAGTTCTTGTGAGAAGACATCTCTTTTCTGCTCATCCTGTGTGATGGTATAATATGCAGCATAATTTCAGACTTGTTCAAATTTGTACATCTAAGATGATTTTATATATTAAAAATTGACCATAAATAACCAGTGTTTTCCAGAAGAGAAAAATGATGAAACTTAAAAACAACTAAGCTGAGACCAGATGTTTAGATTTATAAAAAAAAAAAAAAAAAAATATTAAAAATTGACCATAAATAACCAGTGTTTTCCAGAAGAGAAAAATGATGAAACTTAAAAACAACTAAGCTGAGACCAGATGTTTAGATTTATAAAAAAAAAAAAAAAAAACACATAGAAACAACTTGACTTTATTTTATTATTTCTGTGAAGTAGGGTGTATAATTGATTATTGGGGTCCAGCCAGGGTTTTAGACGCAGATCAAAAACGAATCCTGTTTCCAAGGTGAAATGTTAGTGTTGATGTAGAGAGACATTTCCTGGGCTGGTTGTCTTTATTGCTTTAAATCTGCCACGTGGTAGAGAGTCCTTGGGATCCGTGCCTCCAGGTGTCCCGATACAAGAAAGGCACATGCCGACATTTTGTGTGGTGCATTATAAAAGGAAGTTCTGTAAATCCTGGCACTAGTTCACATGGCTTTGCTGTTTTTTATTTACATGTGAGATGAAGGACTTTTTGGACTGTGGGGGTGGACAGAGTTTTAACTCTGTAGCCCAGGCTGGCCTTAAACTTGTAACCCTTCTGCTTCAGTCTCTTGCCTGTGGTGTAACTGGTATGAGCCAGCATGCCTAGCTGATCAAAACATGGCAAAGATGTTAGTTACTTCTGTGTGCTCTAACCCTTACCAGTGAGGATTTCCTAGAAGTAACAGTTAAACTGCCAGTGTAGTGGATGAGTGAATATGTGTGGGCTGACTTGTCCCTGTCACACTGGGCTTCTTACACAACCAGTAAATGGAATGAGTGTGTTCTATAACTTAGTAGATATAGATGCCTTCTTCTTAGAATGTTATTTTTCCAAGAGGAGAGACTTTGACCACAGTACTTTTAAAAACAAAACAGAGTACTTTGAAAATTATTATTAAATCATATTGATTCTTTGTACCTTTACCTCTGTGGGGCTTTTTAGATTTCTGGGCTTATTTGGCACTGAATCTAAGTTTTTATACTTTCTAAGAGCTTCTGGTGCACATAATGTCCTAAATGCCACGTTTGAAGCAGGTCAGGTCCCAACCTGGAGATTAAGGGTGGACAAAGCTTTTTAGTTTTTAAGTATACTGTATTTTAAAGATCTCTGAGTGGGTGAAACCTGTGACATCATTTGCTTGAGAAAGACACTAAAGTCTTCCATTTTGGGACGATGCTTTTGATACTTGCAAGTTGTCATGCTATCAAAACTATAGGTATTTGTTAGAGGAAACAGGCTGTGTTGTGCTTAAGCTACTGAGTGATTCTTAAACTCGTACTGTCATCATTTCTTCCTTCAGTCTCTTTCTTTCTTTCTTTGATTTTTTGAGACAGAATCTCTGTGTAGCCCTGGCTGTCCTGTAACTCACTTTGTTGGCCAAACTGGCCTCAAACTCCGGCTGTCTCTGCTGGGATTAAAGATGTGCGCCACCACCTGGCCAGTCTGTTTCTTGTATTTCTTACTCCAACAGAAGGCAGACCTGTGTGCTTACTAGAAAGGAATGGTGATTTATGTGGGCCTCATTGTGACTCACAAAAACATTTCAAGTTATATTTACTTCTTCCTAATAAATAAATCCAACTCCATTGTTCTTTCATAATAGTTCCTTAGAAAGTGTGTGTGTGTGTGTGTGTGTGTGTGTGTGTGTGTGTGTGTATGCATGCGTGCAAGCTTCCATACTCACTGTGAGTGTATGGGGGTCAGAGGACAACTTTGTGGAGTTTGCTCACCTTCTACATTTACTTGGGTTCCTGAGATTGAACTCAGGGCAGCAGGTTTATATGGCCAGAGCTTTTTCCCTGCTGAACTGTCTTGTTGGCCTGCTAACCTGCTAGTTTCTTTTCTGTTTTATTTTGTGGACTTTTCTCCAAGATTCCTGCATCAGCAAGTGTACACCTGGACTTGGTTAACATTTGATTGGCATATTGACTGGTGAGTGACAGAAGTGAGGAAATTAGCTGTTTTCCCCCAGAGGTAACTGAGTCGATTGTTGTTCCTGCGTTTTAGATGACTGCCCAGTGGTACAGCATCCTCAGTTGCTTTGGGCTGCCCTTCATCTCCTTTTCTACCTCACACATCTTTGGAACAGGTGTCTGTTTGTAGTTCTTGGAGCTGAGTTGTAATTTCACTTTATTGCCACTTGAGGGCATGTTAAATTCTGAGTGGTCCTTTATCATAAGATGATAGTGACTGCCCGTCTTTCCCCCTTGAGTGATGCAGAGCATTGCTACTGTGGTTTCCATTTTTATAGAGACAAAACCATCTTAGTTGCACACGATTGTGCCAGACTGAGAAAGCACAATCAGAATTATTGTTCATGAAAGAGTCTCTGAGTCTTAGGTCCCAGTGGCACTGAACACATGTCTCATTTTAAGCTGTTTCTTACTGTTAAACAAGTTCCACATAAGACATTGGGGATGTGATTCTTTTTTCTTTACTCCAGGGATGAAAACTCACTTTCTCTTTACTTATAAAATTTTAATTACATTTGTGTGTACACACATATGCCTGCCTCTCCTGTTGAGCCATCTCACTGGACCACAGAGGTGACGTCTTAGCAGTGCAATGACATGCCCATACCCAGCACAAGTCTATGGTTTTTATCCTGACACACCCAAGACTGTTGGGAAGATATAGTTTCCCATGATCTCATTGATCAAATTGTGACTTTCAGAGTTCAAATTCTATTGATGTGCATGGAAAAATGAAATACTCCAGGAACAAGAACAAAAAAATGAGACTGTAATATTACTTGTCCTTCTGTCAATAAGTAGGGAAGGTACAGCTCCCTTACCTGCCCACTGCTGCTGAACCTCACTCATCTCTTCCTTCTTTTGGTGTTGATTAAATATGTGTATTAATAGTGCTTAACACACAGATCTTTTGTTTTTAGTATCAGAAATTAGGTTTTGCTGTCTCACCAGGGACAGGCTTTGACTTGACCATGGGCCTCTGTGCTCACAGCTGAGAACTGATGAGCAGCAAGGCTGCCTGCTAGTGTGCTCAGAAGCCAAAGTGGCTATTGTGAAGACCCAGTGCTTAGCTTAGCTTCCCGTTTGCCTGTTATGTCCTGTGGGTGGTGTCCTGCAGGCTGCACTCCTGTGGATCTGAATCAGAAGCATTCAATCTAGCAGCCATCTGTGTGGCAATACTTTCTGATTTTTTGACTTCTGGGTTCAGATTCTCCATCCTGAACCCATATGATAATTGCAGGAATTAATTCTGGAAATTAAGGTGGGCTTTGTATAAAGGCTTTGTGCTGTCTCCCTTTCAGGTTGCATCATAGATGTCTTGCAATGCTGACATCTCCTTATCTCTGTTTCTTGATATTCCAGTTACCAGAAAAGCTGATAAACAAGTATAGCTGGATCAAGCAATGGAAACTTGGACTGAAGTTTGATGGGAAGAGTGAGGACCTGGTTGAAAAAATTACGGAGTCCCTTGCCCTGCTGAGGAGGAAGGTCTGACCCGTGTGATTCTCTCTGTCTTAGATGCTTGCAAAGCTTCCTCTTTTGTTCCCCAGCAGATTCTATGCTCTAGGCTTATTTATTTGTTCATAGTTCTTCTTTAAGTTTATAAAGAAAGAAGGTTCATTTTTGGCTCTTGATTCTCTTTAGAAGCCAGAATTTGCTGGTTTCAGACAAAATAATTTGGAGCTGAGGGAATTGTGTGATCAGTAAAATGCATGACCAGGAACTGAGCTTGATCCTCAGAAACCAGGTACGAAGGCCAGATAGGGCGGTACATAGTTGCAATCTCAGCATTGTAGATGGAGGACCCTGAAGCTCACTGACCACTGAGTCAGTGAGAGACCCTAATCTCCACGTGCATGCACACACATTTGTACCCTTACACATGTGCACACATATACTTGCATGCACATTTAAAAAGAAAACTTTAAAAGAGCATAAATTCTTTCCATAAAGTCTTTGGTAAAATGAAGAAGCACCAACGTTCTGTATTCTTAGAGGTGGTGCTGTATACAAGTATATCAGATAACACTTAATCTTTTTCAGAAGAAACCTTAATAGATATAATTTTTATTCTAAGACATATTTTTAAGTTTCAAGGTTATCATTTAGCTCATATTCCTTTCTTTAATAATTTATTTTACGTGAGTGTGTGTGCATATGGGTACCCCTGGAGACCAGAAGAGGGTGTTGGATTTCTCGAACTGGAGTTAGAGGTGATTGTGAGCACCAACATGACACCCTCTGCAAGAGCAGCAAGTGCTCCTAACTGTGAGCTCTCTCTCCATCCCTTTAGCATGCACTCCTGTTCTCAGTGGCCACTGTGTGTTCATGAAGTTAGGAGTCTGCCCATATGTGTTTAAAACTCTTTCATTTTTGTTTGTGTTTTGTTTTTTTGAGACAAGGTTTCTCTGTGTAACAGCCCTCGCTGTCCTGGAACTAGCTTTTATAGACCAGGTTGGGCTTGACTCATAGAGATCTGCCTGTCTCTGCCTCCCAAGTGCTGGATTAAAGGCGTGCGCCACCACCGCCTAACATGTTTAAAACTTTTTTTTGGTAAATCGATTTAGTGAATTGTCTTTTGAAACCATCCCAAGAGATGGGCTTAGTACGCTTACTTCCCCTGCTCTAGTGTATATAGCTCTACCTTTCTGTGGTAGAGTGCACGATAAGAGCATGGTTATTCTCTTTGTCTATTAGAGTGTAGTGTGTAGTATTTAGGGGCTAGAAACCTGCACCTACTTACTCAGCTGCTGTCCTAGGGGAGTGGTGAGGGCAGACTGCAGCACTGTGAGGGAGGGAGTGGTGAGTTTGTCAGCTTAGCTATAGGTTGCAAATCTATTATATTTTTGCAAATTATGTTTTTTATGGTCTGGTGAAACTGTTAGTTTTGTTGTATTGTGTATGTTGACTGTAACTAGACCCTCCTTTGGGTAAATGTGTATGTGATGCCAATTTTCAGTAACATTAAAATTGCTCTTTAATAATCTGTGCCAGCAACTGTCACACTTCTCTTTGTCATACTTGGCACTAAAAGTTACTTGGGATGCTCTACCTTTACATCCAAAAAGTCAGATGGCTGTGGTCATCCCTGTTCTAAAGATGAGGATCCACAGCCTGGAAGTTGATAAAGCCACCCTGCATAGCCCATCTTAATTGCATTATGACTTTCTGACTCTAGAGTCTTGCTCCTAGCCAGAACCATGGTCTACTTCTAGAAAGTAGGAGATGTGGACAATGTATTCCAGCTGTGAAGATTGGAGAGTTCCAAATGGTCATGGTCATTTACATTTCTCTCAGGTTTAAAGTCTGGATTGGTGTTTGAAAGCAGTGCTAATTGATGCTTATTCATAAAGACTGGTATTTATAGTGACATCTTTTTCTTTCATGGTAACTTAGCAGTACACATATTTACAATGTTTTCTTGTTCTTTTAAAGAGTTTGCCTATTATCTTTTATTTTTAATTAGGAATCAAGAATTTCTGATTGGACTTATTCATTAGACACCCATGTATATTTTTAAGACATTTTAGGGGTAAGTTTAATAAACCAGTATTTAGGAGATACCATAGTCTTCCTTGTAGTCTTCCATTTCAGAGACTTCCATGCATATTTCTGGGGGTAAGGTTCTGAAACCCCTTCCAGGTGTAACAGCCATAGCTGTCTTCATCGCTCTCACACACTGTTCTTCCAGACGCCTCTGATTGTTGTGTTGTTCATGTTGCTTGGGAAGTTAGTGGAATTCACACTTCCTCCTCACATCCCCATGCTTCCTCTTACTGTGTTGCACATTTACAAGGGGAGAAGCTAAGTAAAGGGGCTCATATAGTCTGAAGAATACCCTTGTGTGAGGTGAGAACTTGAAGCTAGTCACATTGGCATATCTTATGGTCCCCTACTTTTGAAAACCATTACTCATGGTACAGAAGTATGCCAGGGATTTTCAGAACAAAATTCTAATTGTGACAACTTCTCTTACTGTAGTGGGCACGCCTGGCTGAAATGAAGACTGCTGAAGCACGGCAGGTAGCTTGTGATGAACTGTTCACAAATGAAGACGAGGAGTACAGCCTCTATGAAGCTGTGAAATTCCTAATGCTAAACAGAGCCATCGAACTCTATGATGATAAAGAGAAGGGAAAGGAAGTCCCATTTTTTTCTGTGCTCTTATTTGCTCGAGATACGTCAAGTGACCCTGGACAGCTACTGAGGAATCACCTAAACCAGGTGGGACACACTGGTGGCCTTGAACAGGTGAGTTGTGCCTTTGAGAGTATTTTATCTCTATGTTAGCCATCAAATGGGATCTCACAGTTTGTAGGTCAGTTCAGGAACAGCTTACCTAGGTGCTTCTGGTCCAGCATCTCATGAGCTTAAGACTTCAGTCTCGATTGGGGCTGGAGGATTTACTTTGTCTTACACGCATGAGTTTTGGCAGGAAACCTCAGTTCTTCATTGGTAGCCAGAAGGAGTATTCCTCACTGTACATGCCCTTCTCTGTGGGGCTGCTCTTGTTGTGAAGGAAGATACACAGTCTTACTTATCCCACATTCTGTTAGAAGCTAGTCACTAAATACATTCCTTACTCAAATGAAGGGAATGAGGTTAGCCCTGACCCTTACACAGTCCTAGGATTGCTTCTGCAAAGTGATGTAATTCTCTTGACTCTGGCAGGCTAAAATACTTTATAAAGCACCAGGTAGAGCCACCTGAGGTGCTTGTTTAGCCTTGGCTGCTGTACCAGGAAAGCCTAGCCTCTCAGTTCTGGTCTTCTGTAGAAGCTAAATTTAGAGTATTGTGTGCACTAGGACCCTTCTCTAAGCCAAAAGTCAAGTTATCTTATTGTGTTTCGCTTTTTGTGTCACTTCTCTAAAAAATATTAATACTGTGTGTGTGCAATTAGCTAACCACTAAAATAACCCTAAGGCTCTGAATTTAACCTGCTACCTTTCTTCTTGGACTCCTGTGCCTAATTTTTCCTGAAAAGACCAAAGTATCAGGACTGAGGCTTCCAGGAATAAAGAGTCAAGTTGAGTTTCTCTGAGTCTTTGTGGAAGGTAGACATCTGTGAAATCTATTCTGTTGTTTGCTTAAGGGGTAAGAAAGAGTCTGGTGGTTACTGCTAGGCCAGCAATGTTTATGATTACTTAAAATAGCTGTTTGTGCTCAGAATGGCCCTGAACTGTAGCAAAGACCTTGTGGCAAAAGTCCAGTAGGACTTGGTCTACATGCTAGGCTGAAGTTAGTCCTTTCAAAATACTAGCAAGCTCTGCTACAATGCTGCATCCTCTTTAAAAATTGCCCCGTTTGAAATATAATTTGAGCACCATTAATTCTTCCTTTTAAAGCATTCTAACCAGCAGTAGAGTCTAATCCTGGGCCATGTTGGAGCTACATAAAGAAACCCAAAACCCATTCAGGCTTCTTTTCCTCCAACGTCAGGTAGTTATAATCTTCTTTCTGGCTATAGAGCTGCCTATTGTGGACATTCTTAGCAGTAGAGTCATACACTATGTGATTTTGTGACTGAGTTTTTCATTTAGCATGTCTTAAGATCCATCATGTTTTAGAATGCATTGGTACTTTATTCCTTTTTATAACCAGATAATAGGACATTGTATGGCAATATCATATTTTACTCATTCATCAGCTTGATGAGTATTTGGATAGTTTCTTCTGATTGCTGTGAATATTTATTGACTGTATGTGTGTGTACATGTGTTTCTCTTGGATATATGTCCAAGAGCAGAATTGCTGTGGGCAGATGGTAATGTGACATTTTAAGGAATGTTGCTTAGTGCTTGAATACTTGCATACCATGCATGAGGCCCAGAACACTTGCATACCATGCACGAGGCCCAGAACACCTGCATACGATGCACGAGCCCCAGAACACCTGCATACGATGCACGAGGCCCAGGACACCTGCATACCGTGCACGAGACCCAGAACACCTGCATACCGTGCACGAGGCTCAGAACACCTGCATACCGTGCACGAGGCCCAGAACACCTGCATACCGTGCACG